>VYZX01026068.1:1147994-1172530 GCA_013401335.1 Brachypteracias leptosomus
GACAAGGTGGGAAGGTGACAAGGTGGCAAGGGGACAAGATGGGATGGGGACAAGGTGGGAAGGGGGCAGGTGACAAGGTGGGAAGTGGACAAGGTAGGGTGGGGACAAGGTGGGAAGGGGGCAGATGACAAGGTGGGAAGGGGACAAGGAGGGAAGGGAACAAGGTAGGATGGAGACAAGGTGGGAAGGGGACAAGGTAGGAAGGGGGCAGGTGACAAGGTGGGAAGGAGACAAGATAGGATGAGGACAAGGTAGGAAGGTGACATGGTGGAAAGGTGACATGGTGGGAAGGGAACAAGGTAGGGTGGGGACAAGGTAGGAAGGGGACAAGGTGGTAAGGTGACATGGTGGGAGGGGGGGCAAATTGCTCCAATGGTTAATTATCCTCCCTGTTTAAAAGCTGCAAGGTGGGTGGATGCTCATGGCCTTCAGCAAGGGAGTCAAGGCTGAGCCAAGATCCTCCCCTCTTGCCCTCCTCTCCGGAGAGGGTGGACAAGATGGGCTGGGAGAACCACCATGGATCTCCTCTCCACGTGTGCCTTGAGTTCTCCGTCTTATCCACATCACGTATCCATGGGTTGGGCAAATGGGAGCTGCACAGTGGTTGCACAAGGTCCAGCTCCTCAGTCTGCCCCAGATCCCCAGAGGGGCCACACTCGTGGGATTTTGTTGCCCCTATGCAAATTACAGCACATGGGCTGTGAGGTGATGGGGAATCCAGCCTGAGAAGGCAGCAGGGATTTGGAGGGGTCACAGTGCACCCCAGTGACCCCTTCAGGGCAGGGCACTGTTCTTCACCCCCAGCAATGGCACTGTTGAACCCAGGGACTTCTGGAGGAAGGAGAACATCTCTTTTAGAAAGCCTCGATTTAGAGACCACAAATGATGGAGAATCTGCCACATCTCTTAGCAAATTGCTCCAATGGTTAATTATACTCCCTGTTTAAAAGATGCATCTTATTTCCAATTTAGGTTTTTCTAGCTTCAGCTTCCAGCCATTGAATCTCATTACATTTTTTATCTGCTAGATTAAAAACCCCTCCATTATCAAACATCTCCTCCCTCCGTAAGTATTTATAGACTATGATCAAGTTGCCTCTTAACCTTCCTTTGATCAACAAAATAGGCTGAGCTGCTCGGTCTTCCCCAGCCATCCTCCACTCATCCCTGCTGCCCTGAGCCCTCCCTGATCCCACACCACCCTGGGCCAAGGGTGGGTGGCCCCTGGGTCAGGGCAGATGAGGAGATGGTGTCCTGGGTTATGCCACATGCAGATGGAGAACCAGGGTGGTGGTTGTGTCACTGTGCTGCTGCAGGAGGTCCTGGTGTGGGTAAGATGCACCTCACTCTGTGGGGGAGATGCTTGGTGAGGTACAAACAGAGAAAATCCTCCACAAAATACAGTGAAGAACGGGACAGCTTTGGGAATGGAGATAACTAGTTAGGATTGATATGCTTATAAAGGGAAACCAGGAGAAGAGAGATGAGGGAGAGTGTTGGCTGCGCAGGTGATGGATGCAGCAGCTTTTTGGGTGGCAGGGGCTGCAAGATCCCATCGCTACTAAACTGGAGGTGATGCTGCTGCTACAGAACTGCCCAGCAAGGAGAGCCGGGCAGGGAAGGAGCTCAGAACAGCCCATAGGGACAGGTCCAGGGGCTCTGCCAGCTCAGGTTCAGGGTCAGCTGTGCCCCTCTCGGAAGGAGCAGCCTGTGAAAGGTGCTGACTCCAGCCGAGTGAAGGTGGGAATACCTGGAGAACCTGAGCCAGGACAGTCATTGACAGTATGGATCTGTGCTGCTGCCAGAGGGGTGATGATCCCCCCAGGACTCTCCTGTCTGGGACAGCTTGACATCAGCAATGCAGATATCTGTCTTTGGCCAGCTGGTTGTCCTGCAGAGTCACACTGACGAGCACAGGCTGAGCTCCCTGCTGCTCCAGACCAAGGCAGAGGGAGGTCTTTGGGTGGTACGGTGTGTCCCCTGTGTGGTGCCTCATCAACCCTGGCTGCAGCATGACCAGAAACTGCTGGTAGTGGGGCAGGATGGACTGAGGGACTGGCATCATTACTATGGAGCTCCAAATTGGCATATACCCTGCACAACATCGTTTTGACAGTGCCATCACTTCTCCACCCTGTTGGGCACTTTCTGCTGGGTCAGCACTTGGCAGGAGCTCTACCCAAAATGCTGGCACCTGATGGGAACATGGCAACCTCTGTGTGGTGCTGGCCACAGGCTGGGAACTTGTATCTCATGATATCCCCCGTGCATTGGTGTATGACATATCCATGACATATCCTACAACTAAGGATCTGCTGTAGGAAATGTTGGGTCCCAGTAGATCTGCTCTTTCCCCTTCTCTGTGTTACAGGCTGTCAAATCCTCTCAATTTGGGCTGAAAAGGGCCTTTCCTGGAATGCAGTGATACAGATGTGCTTCTGCTCACAACATCCAGCTGTAGATTCCAGTCTGTCGGCTTAACCTCATCCTCCCTGATTCACAGCTGGGGCATCTTGGGACAAGGCTTTGCCCAAAGCCACCAGCACTTGTGTGATGGACACCCAGGGCTTTGTGGTCTGGGTCAGTGCAGAGCCCGCTGGGCTCTGGAGCTGTGCCTGTAGGTCAGAGGAACCAGGACCCCGCTGTGTGCTCAGCCAGCGTGGTGGGGGAGGCTGCCTCCACCCCTGGAAAGCCTCCTCACACCCACAGCACAGACCCTGGCTCCTCTTGCCTGGTGTCAGATGCAATAAGGGAGACGAGCTCCCCCAGCACGGCCAGCACACTCTGTGTGGTCTCCCTCTGGCTTTAGGCTCCCAGAATTTCTTCTCCTCTCTGAGCGATGTCAGGCTGAATAAAGCTAAATAGATCCTGATGGAGGAAAACTGCAGTTAAGTGGGTTGGCTGACTGCTTGCCTTCTTTTTATTTTGCTCTCTGACTTGTCACAGACAGAAAGCCACCAGGGAGCTGGGCTGGCAGGGCCTCGGTCACGGGCACTCGCTCTTCCAGCCCCTCTCCCTTGAGCCTGGTGAGACCTGGCTCCTGCCAGGACACGAGGCCTCTCCAGTCCCAGGAGGAGAGTTGGCATCTGGCGACTATGAAATGGAACTCATGTCACCTTGTGCCTGGAAGATTAGCTTGGGATGACCCATCCCTGGTGGCTTCAAGTCGCAGGGTCCTGCCCACATCCAGCCTCCTCCAAGGAGCTGAAGGAAGCTCAAGGCAATGACCTGGTAGGAGGCAAAGCTCATCCCACGGGGTTGCTCTGCTCAGAGTCAAAGCTTTGGGAAGACAAAGACAAGCCCCGAGTCTTTGCAGAGTGACCAGATCTCATGATTTCCATGTACATCTTGTGATGTTTGATGCTACACTCACATAGCCTCCAGTCCTGGCATCATGTGAGCAAAGCAGGCTTGGCTCTCTTTCAAATGTGCAAGTTTCTAGGGCACATGATGGTAGAGACTTGCAAATGGGATGATGAAAGCATCCCAAGAAGGCAGGATGCACTCCAGATTTTTATTTTTTTTTCAAATCTTCTGATATTTGAGCTAGTCTTATGATTCTGGGGGGAGGCCAAGTTGTGTTTTTCCTTGTTTGGAAGCTACCATCCAAATCTCTGTCCAGAGCACCTGTCAGGCAGCGTGCAGCAGCCCTGAGTTTGGAAAAACCTTGACTGCAAGACAGTGTTGAGTGGAGAACTGCTTCAGCACCTTCTGAGAGCCCCCGGAGAGACTGACAGAGGGCAAGGGCAGACAGCGGGATCTGGGGGATGAACTGTGACAACATCCCAACATTTGATGGTTTCCAAGAAAACGCTCCCTACAAAATGTCTCCCAGACTCAGCAAAGACCAAACACAGAAGATCATGAGAATGTGGTAGGGGAAAGAAATCCAAGACTTTATGTTTCCAAACCTACCTCATGTCACTCGAGCTCCTGAACACCCTGCCCAGACGTGTGCTGTCTGGGCTCAGTCTGTGCCACCCCACACTGGGCAGACAAGATCATTGACAGCAAAGAGAACTGCCCCGATGTGTGATCTCCGTGGCCAAAGTCAAGGACAGAACCCAGGAAACCCACAAAGCTTCAGAGCATCTTTGAGCCAAGGTTAGCACAGACCCGCTGGCTTCAACAGAGAAAATTGCTTCTCCTTAGAGGAACATGACTCAAACTCTGTGAAATGGCAATGGCTGGCAACACATCGAGCAGGAATGTAAGTGTCTCTTGGAGTTTGCTCACTGTGGACTTCTAGAGGTGTGGGGGACATCAGGTGAGCATCCATGATCTCAGAGGCTCAGCTCAGAATCACAGAATGATGGGGGTTGGAAGGGACCTCTGGAGATCATAGAATCATAGAATTGTCAGGGTTGGAAGGGACCCCAAAGATCATTCAGTTCCAACCCCCCTGCCATAGGCAGGGACACCATCCAGCTCCATCCAGCCTGGCCTTCAAAATTTCCAGGGATGGGGCTTCCAGCACCTCTCTGGGCAACCTGATCATCTAGTCCAACCCCCCTCCAGAGCAGGTTCACCCAGAGCAGGTTACACAGGAATGCTTCCAGCTCAATAATTCCTTCTTGGTGCATCAGCTCGGACTCACACCCGTGTGTTGAACACTCAACCCACATTTCCAGTCTACCCACACATCCAAGTGGGTTGGAAAGGAAGCACAAATGGCAGAGCCCACTAAAATCCCAACCATCAGGTGCCACCAAGGGCAGGTGCCCACAAGACCCTCCTGGGGAGAGCAGGAGTGATTTTAGAAGGACTATCAGAAACAGGCCATTTGTAAACTTCTCCTGAAATTATTTCTTTAGTTTATTCCAGAATTCCTGGTGCTCCTCCCCAAACACAGGAGTCTCCAGACCTGGGGGGTTGTTTCTACCTTTCTGTTTTCTTCTCTTCTTTCCCTTCTTATCTCTTTTGCCTTTTTTGTAGAGGAGGAGATAAAACCAATGGAAATTTTTAGGTCATTAGAACAGGTCACTCTGAAACACCACTTTTCTTTCAAAGGACATGGGTATAGTATCATTTTTGCTGACCCAATGTGTGATTTTTCATTCATCTCTGATCACAGCAAACCTCAGAGGTCCTCACTGAGCCTCACTGGAGCCACCTCCTCAGACAACTGAAGGTGTCCAAACCAGATCCCAGAGCCTGTGAGTTTTTTGGGTTACACCAACTGATACCACCCCATTCCATGGCAAGAACAAGAAGAGAGATGTGAGATGCAAACACATGGCAAGAAGCAGACCCAGCCAGGTCCTAAGCAGGGCATCATCCACATCCTGCCAAGGTGGTACCACCTCTGACCAGGACCCCAGCTGTGCCATCTTCACTCAGCCTCAAGCACCCAACACAGGTTATGTTTGAAGCTCTGGCATTTCCTAGAACCTGTTTTTAGGTGCCCTTCTGTAGCAGTGATGTCTGTGGTGGGAACAGAACTGACAAAGAAAGACTGACCTGGCCCCAGCCCTACCTGCACATCAGGCTGTGAGGCCAGAAGTGTGTCCACAACAGGATGGCAGGTGAGTGTCTTCTTGTCCTTCACCACTGAAGGTTCACTAAACATAGAATCATAGAATCATGGAATCATAGAATTGTCAGGGTTGGAAGGGACCTTAAAGATCATCCAGTTCCACCCCCCCTGCCATGGGCAGGGACACCGCCCCCTACATCAGTTGCTCACAGCCCCAGCCAGCCTGGCCTTCCAAATGTCCAGGGATGGGGCTTCCAGCACCTCTCTGGCCAACCTGGGCCAGTGTCTCCCCACCCTCCTGGGCAACAACTTCTTCCTAACGTCTCATCTCAATCTCCCCACCTCTAGTTTTGACCCATTCCCCCCAGTCCTACCACTACCCAACAGCCTAAAAAGTCCCTCCCCAGCTTTCTTGTAGCCCCCTTTAGATACTAGAAGGCCACCAGAGGTTCCCCTGGGAGCCTTCTCTTCTCCAGCCTGAACAACCCCAACTCTCTCAGTCTGTCCTCACAGGAGAGGGGCTCCAGCCTCTGACCATCCTCGTGGCCCTTCTCTGGACACGTTCCAGCACGTCCAGATCTTTCTTGTACTAGGGGCTCCAGAATTGGACGCAGAGCTCCAGGTGGGGTCTCACAAGGTTTGTGGTTTAACAAGGTCAGTTTGTTTTCTACTGTTACAAGGACATCACAAAAGCTTGAACTGGGGACTGCCTGCAGCTGACATGTCCTGTGCTTCCCAGGGAGGAGCACTCTTGATATTTCTCATGGTAGGGGACACCTCTTTACCTACCACCCTGTAACATGGTCTCACCAGGAGGGCTCTGACACTGTTGTTTGGTCATGATTTTTGCACGAGAAATGAATTGTGGTGGTAAGTGGGAGCACAGACACCTCTGAGGAGCTTGAGAACCAGAGCAAGTGCTGGAGATGAAGCCCTCGGGCTGTGGACAGGCTCCTCTCCCTGCTCCAGCAGCAGGAGCTAATCAGTGCTGATTAAACCAAAGCTGCATTTTCCCAGAGAGATTTTAAAAACTTGAATGCCAGGTTGCACCCCCTCATGCCCCCCAGCCTCAGACCATTAGGCTGAACTTCCACAGGCTCGTGGCCTTTCTAGGGCTGAGTCCATGATGTCTCCGAGCTGCTGTTTCTGGTTGTCCTCCAGACATCTCTGAAGCATTTTGTCCCATGACAAAAGTCTGGAGGTGTTGGTCTTCACCACGCTTCTTGGAAAGGAGGGTGGGGAAGGGAAACAGCCCCCGTGATGGTGGGAGGGAAGGATCCCCCACAGATTCTGGGGTTTGCTGGCAGACCAGTGGCCACTGGAGCACGTGCTGCAGCTCGTCTCTAATTTATCGGCAGGGCAGGCAGGTATTGCATTAGGTTAAGTATTAACAGATCTCCTGAGCCTCATTAGCTGTCCCCTGTTCACTCTCCAGCCAAAGAGTTACTGCTTCCAAATCTATAGTGCCTTGGCAGCTGCCTGGCTGGGTCTCAGGTTAACCCTCCCTGAGCCTGCTCTGCCAGGCTCACAGCATCACTTCACCCGCATCATGAACCATGGGTGGAGAGCATCCCAGGCCTGGTGCCGTCCTGCCTGCTCAGCAACAAGGCATGAGGTCTGTTGGGCCATCATCACCTCCACAGAACAGCACCGAGAGCCATCGTCCCCAGCTCAGCTCAGACGTGCCAGCAAAGGCTGATTCCTGCAGCAGGACCTGGGCACTGAGGTATCACCTTCTCAAGTGGTCACTCCTGGGAACAGCCCACAAGGTCTGCAGGAAGGGTCTGTCTGGCTGAAGATGGGCATTTGTCCATTGACATCTCCATCAGAGACAGCCCATCAGTCCCCTCCAGTAGAGTCCCTCAGCCCCCAGTGATGTAGATGCCATCTGCAGTTCAGCACCCCCTAGAGCAGATGCCAACAGGCTCAGGAGATCAGGGCTCTGCTGGGTACAAGGCAAGTTCCCACAGAGACATTCAAACTGCAGACCCTGTTCTTGGTCAGATAAACCCCATGGTCAGGGCTCTCCTGGAATGAGTAGCCCAGGAGGCAGCACAGACCATAACAAATTGCTGGAGACGTTGTATCTCCACCAGGCAACCGGGGCAGCCGTGGGACTGCAGGTCTCTGAAGAAGTGGCTTCAAAGGCCACTGAGCACAGGGCCAGGAGCAAGGTCGGGAGCACCTCGTCTGATCCCACAGCCATGAGCTGTGACACAGGCTCCTCTTATGGGCAACATGTTCCCCAGGCATCCATCGTATCTGGATCAGGAGGCACCAGGGACAGGGAAGGCAGCACTGCCCAGGCAGCGTCCTCAGCTGCTCAATCCCCACCCTGTGAAATATTGGGGTCTTATAGAACCATAGAATGGTTTGGGTTGGAAGGAACCTCAAAGATCATCTAGTTCCAACCCCCCTGCCATGGCAGGGACACCTCCCACTAGACCAGGTTGCTCAAGGCCCCATCCAACCTGGCCTTGAACACCTCCAGGGATGGAGCATCCACAACCCCCCATGGCAACCTGGGCCAGTGTCTCACCAGCCTCACAGTGAAGAACTTCTTCCTTACATCTAATCTAAATGTATTCTTTTCCAGTTTGAAGCCATCACCCCTCATCTTATCACTACAAGCCCTTGTAAAAATTCCTCTCCTGTTGAAGTGCATCTGGTTTCAACTTTGCCCAGAAGAGGCTTGAGCCAGCTCCATCTCACTGTGTCTCTCCATGGCAGACCAGAGCTGTGTGATTCACACCAGATCCTGATGGTCCAGCAGAGGCATGGGCAGAACATATATTTTGTGGAGATTGGATTGACTCCTGTTGCCTTGCTGGGCTCCAACCCAGCGCCCACAACTACTGATGACAGAGGAGGAGCTGGTGGGAGGTGCAGATGGAGGGTGACATGACCTGGTTCTCCTTCTCCAGTACAGGCCCTCGCTTCAACAAGCCTTGGACAGTCTCTGCAGCTCCCCGTGAGTCCCTGCTGGAAAGCACTTCCTGCAGACCTATTAATTGTTAAACAACACTACACTCTAATTACAAAAGAGCCAAGCAGCCAAGTGCGTTACAGGGAGAGATGAAGGTTAACGAGCTGGGCAAGGTCATTATCTGACCTACTCCTCTTCTGCCCCTCCTCTGCTCCAGCAGGGCTGGGGAGGGCTGGGCAATGCCAGGGCTGATGTTGTCACATCACTCACCACAGCCCCGAGCTCTGGACAGCTGGTTGTCCATGCAGGCAGGGGCTGCTGCTCACTCAGACCTGCTCCAGCAGCAACCCAGCTCCATGGGCACTGGGAGCTGTTGGTGGGCATCTGGGCACAGCTCCAGTGCTGGGGAACAGTTGTGCTGGAGCATGTGACAGTGCAGGTAGAGCCCAGGGTGAGTGTCAGCGTGGCTCTGCAGTGGGCAGGTGAGCTCTTCGTGTAGCCTCCTGCTACCTCTGTGGGCCTCTTAGAAGACCCTACATGGAAGACAGGTTGAGATGGGCTGGGGAAAGACAATATCTTGGGGGCCTTGGGTTCAGGAAAGGCTCTCCTGTGGTGCAGGGCCGGCTGTGAGCATGGACGTACAGGCAGGGACTGCTGTAACTCTCATGGTAGCAACTTCCCCAGCATCCCTCTACCCCTCTGTGTGATGCTGCTGGTCCCCAGCACACCACCCACCTCACCACCCCTTTCATAGGGCTCTTCTGGCAGCTCCCTTGAGGCAGGAACTGGCCCCTTTCTTCACCTCAGGAGCAGGAACCTTTTGGAGAGGTCTGTGTCTCACCTGGGAGAAGAAAAGATGGCATCTGATGGTTCTTGAACTGCTTCTGTGGAGGTTCTGGTGCTTCCCAGTGGGCTTCACTGCAGCACCCAGGACACACATGATGCCAGGACATCAGATGCATGAAAAGCTTCGTGCTGACTGTCACTGACATGGAGCTCTGTGTGTTTCAACACATTCACAGAGATGGAGCTAAGTGACATCCTGAAGGTCAGTGAGGAGATCACCACAAGTTAGAAGTGATCCCAAGCTGGCAACATCATCTTAGTGCCGAGGGGGTGTCAGCATTTGTCCAGATGCTGTTCTCCATCCCATCAATAATTTGGCATCTCTCTGGGTATAATGTGTGGATGACATGGAGATTGTCAGAGTGGTGAATAACGAGGCAGCCACGCGGGGCTGGATCACTTCCCTCGCTGGGCCACGGCCAAATACACGTGTTCTGAGAGTCCTGGATGCAGAGTCCTACACCTCAAGCAGGGAGCCTGGAGCTGGGGGCCAGTCCAGGCAGTGGGGGCCATAGGAGGGTCTGGAGCCTGCAAAGATGTGTGTCAGCTTCCAGGACAAGCAAGAGCAGGGTAAGAACATGGATGGAGAAGTGTTGGGGCAAGGCTTGTAGTGATAGGATGAGGGGTGATGGGTTCAACTGGAAGAGGGGAGATTGAGATTGGAAATTAGAAGGAAATTATTTACCCTGAGCATGGTGAGACACTGGCACAGGTTGCTCAGGGGTGTTGTGGATGTTCCATCCCTGGGGCCTTGAGCAACCTGGTCTAGTGGGAGGTGTCCCTGCCATGGCAGGGGCGTTGGAACGAGATGATCTTTGAGGTCCCTTCCAACCCAAACCATTCTTATTCTATGACATGAACCCATAACCTGAGGTACAGCAAGTCAGGCTTCAGATCACTGAGCCTGAGGGTGTCTGGCTGCATCCAATGGTCCTGAACAGAGACTTAGGGGCAGCTCAGGACCGGGAGCTGGATGGCAATGACTCGAGAACCTCTGGCACAGATTTACCTCAGACCAGAGCAACCTGCATCCCTAGGAAGCGTCCATGCAAAGCAGGGGACAGAGAGAGGGGCAGCAGCTTTCCCTAGGGAGCAGCATGTGAGGACCAGCAGTAGGAGAGGGCAGGTCATTGCTGTCCTGCACTCAGGGCTCCAAGGAAAATGAAAAGAAGAAGGAAGGAACCAGAAGCAATTAGACAGCAGAAGAATTTACATATGTGTGGACACTGTCCCAGCAGGATCTCAGGTACAAGGGAAGCCACCCTGGATGAGAGAGATCAACCAAGTGGTGCTGGCTGAAGGAAGGAGCCAGATAGGCTCAAGCAAGAGATCCTGCTTGGCCTCTGAAGGGTGGATAGAAAGCCACTTGCATAGTGGCCAGATGCCAGAGAGGTGGCATCTCCATCTTCATGAGTCTCCAGGCCAAGGTGCCTTCATGAGCTTGTCTGGGTCAGATGGGCCAGTTGGGGCTGCAATGGGGTCCTATGCCAGGAGGTGAGAGCAGCTGGTCTAAGCGTCTCCTCAAACCGAGCTCAAAAGTCACTATTACCCTGACCCTTCCTCCCTCAGCCTCCGCAGGCCCATCGGGGCAAGTCAGTCCCTCCAGAGAAGGTGAATCTCCACGGGGGTCCTCCCCAACCAAAAGCAGGGAGCTGCTGGCAGCC
Organism: Brachypteracias leptosomus; assembly: GCA_013401335.1. Lineage (NCBI taxonomy): Eukaryota > Metazoa > Chordata > Aves > Coraciiformes > Brachypteraciidae > Brachypteracias > Brachypteracias leptosomus. The sequence goes on from VYZX01026068.1 coordinate 1,158,907, forward strand.
AGCGGGGAAATCACTCATCTGGGAAAGAGCCTTTTGATCTGAAGGACCTCCCAGGCCCTGCTGTGGGTGATCCTGTCAAGCACCAGCATTCACACTTGGCAAGTGGAGGAGAGGGTGTCAGCAGAGTGGGCTGCCAGCCGTGCCCCCATAACCCCCTGGATGGCTCAGCCAAGCTCTGCTTGCCCTCCTGCCAGACAGAGTCTCTATTCCAGGACCTGCTCCTCCCTCCGAGCTCCCTCCTTCTCACAGGAGAGTGGCTGTGACAGGAGGATTTGACAGACGCAAGGATGGAAGCCCCATCCATGGGTGATGGAGGCAGCACCCAGCCCTGTGCATGGGAGCACCAGCTGTGCTTGTGTGTGTGTGGCCACAGGATGGGTCACATCGATGGGAAGACACTTGGAAACTGGGTTAGCAACGTCTACCAACCTGAACCCCAAATCCTTCCTCCTTCCTACTCTGCAGGGAGGAACAATCCTTCTCTAAACTGCATGGAGCACCAGAGCATGCTCTCGGACCAGAGTACCAGTCACACTGCTGGGGAACCCCTCCCTGGGCCTGGCAGAGCCCCCTTCCCATCACCAGATCCCTCACTGCTCCCAGCAACCCTTTTTCCCAGACTTCACTGTTGCTGTTTCACAGGAGTGACAGAAACCTCCAAGATATTTAGTCATAGAATCATGGAATGGGTTGGGTGAGAAGGGACCTCCAAAGGTCATCTAATCCAACCTCCCTACAATAGGCAGGGACATCTCTAACTAGGGCAGGTTGCTCAGAGCCCCATCAAGCCTGACCTTGAATGTCTCCAGGGATGGGGCCTCCACCACCTCTCTGGGCAACCTGTTCCAGTGATCAACCACCCTCCTAGTAAAGAACTTTTTCCTAATGTCCAACCTAAATCTACCCTTTTCTAGCTTAAAACCATCACCCCTCATCCTGTCACTGCAAACCCTTGAGAACAGATCCTCCCCTGCCTTCCTATACCTGCCTTCAGGTATTGGAAGGTCTCTATAAGGTCCCCCTGGAGCCTTCTCTTCTCCAGGCTGAACAACCCCAACTCTCTCAGCCTGTCTTCAGAGGAGAGGTGCTCCAGCCCTCTGAGCATTTTCGTGACCTTTCTACGGACCTGCTTCAACAGGTCCATGTCCTTCTTGTGTTGGGAGCTCCAGAGCAGCAGAGCTCTGCTGATGCTTAGGTCCCACCCAGATGCCACTCATGCTGTGTGATGAGAGCCATCCCTGTCTCCTTGAGGAAGCCCAGCAGGCTCTTGACAGTGATCACTGCTGGCCAGGGCCAGGAGCTGCTTGGCTCTGAACCTGCTGCCCAGGGAGGTGGTTGAATCACCATCCCTGGATGTGTTTAAAAGCTGTCTGGATGGGGTACTCAAGGATATGGTGTAGAAGTGGCCTTGATAGAGACAGATCATGGTTGGACTCAATGATCTTATAGGTCCTTTCCAACCACAGCAATTCTGTGATTCTGCTGCCAGGTCAAGGTGTGCCCACATCCCCTGCATGGTCAATCCAACAGTTCCAGAGCCCTCCAGCCTTCTACTGCAGGTGGAACCACCGGAGCAGCACCGGCAGGGATCTACACCCCTCTGAAAATCATGATGGGCAGAAAAGTGCCCCTATTAATGGGAGCCTCCATTCAAAGATTACCCACAACAAATGTGCAGCACGCGGGAAGTTTATTTTACAATGCTCCCATTGTACACCCCGAGAGCATGTTTGTCTTCATTAGTGCAGTAATTCATTATATGGCCTCTCTAACATTCAAATCAGAAGGAAGAATATTAAAAAAGTAATTATACTTTTCCAAGTGAAGCTTTATGGGTAAATTGTATGCAAATGGCTGTCTAAATCAGGGCGGCATATCTTAAGCAGATCTAAAAGTTGCAAAGGCTTCCACCGCATCATTGATATGTAATCAACATAGATGTATGATTCTGCTCCTTACTTAGGCAAATTTGAATGGCAATACTCAAGTAGGTAATTGGTATTTATCACAATGGCTGATGTGGAGAAGCTATAATCTTGTTACGGGTGGGACCGGCCTGTCATAAATCAAGCTGCTTGGAGGTTACTGCAAGACTCTGTCACATTTTTGTTTCCAGATGCTTTTCATCACCTTTTTTAACCTTCACCTCATTTGTAATATGGGCAAATAACCTTCAGGTCTTTGAAGGCCTCTTCTGCAGGTGTCTGCTCGTTCAGGGAAAGAGCTCAGTGCCCTCGCACCATTTGTCCACCCGCCGATGACAGCCCCTTTTCTCTAATCAAGAGAGTTTAATGAGATTTTTTTTTTTTTTTTCTAAAATAGCACTAGGAATAAAACATGAAATTGATCATTTATGTGCACCAGGGAAATCATGTCATTCGGAAAATAACTTAACAGGATTGGATGTCTCAGATTTACTGCCCAAACTGCAATCGCCAGCTCCGGGGAGCAGGGAGGGGAGAGCAGGGGGCATCCTGGTGGGTGCTGTCAAGGTGGGGATGGGTGGAGAACACCCACCCCCACATGTCCCTGGGGGACAGATGGACCCACCGCCTTCTGTCCCTTACAGATCAGGCATCAGGCTCTGGGTGCAGGTGCTCAAATCCCTCCCCCAAGTCCTGGGGGTGCTGTTGGGGCAGGTGGCTGCTCTGGAGAGCTGTGAGGTCTGTCTCAGCCATGCGATGGGGTGGGCTAGTGAGCACAGGACTATGCAACTCCCTTGCCCCAAGGGTGGTTGGTCACTGGAACAGGTTGCCCTGGTAGTGGAGGCCCCATCCCTGGAGACATTCAAGGTCGGGCTTGATGGGGCTCTGAGCAACCTGCCCTAGTTAGAGATGTCCCTACTTCTTGTAGGGGGGTTGGACCAGATGACCTTTGGAGGTTCCTTCCAACCCCATACATTCTATGATTCCCTCAGGTCCTGGCTGTGACAGCAGCCTCCATGCAGCCTCCTGTGTCCCCACTGTCACACAGCACTGGGAACAGCAGGGTCCCACAGAACCTCTGAAGTGTCAGGGCTTCCCAGATATGCAGCAGAGTCTTGGGCACCCCCAAACACCCCACCACCACCACACACCCACACACATAGAGGATTCAGAAGCTAACAAGATTATTGTATGTTCCTCAGAAGGTCACTGGGATCAGTTGCTGGGACAGTGCAGGGTTGGCCATGGTGTTGAGGGACCACCATCCCCAGGTCCCCACCAATGCTTGGGATTGAATAAAGCTGGATGCAGATAGGATCATGTGTCTCCTCTGGGTGATGGAGGCACAAGGTGCCTGAGATGCCAGGGCCCAATTCTGCCCAACCTCAGAGACACCAAGTCGCTTGTGGAAAGCTGCCACAAGGCTGAAGGCATCAGAGGGGAGCCAAGGAACCTTCTTTTCTGTGCATTGAGACTTTGATGCCTGCACAGCTCCTCTGTGCTGACAGCTACACAGAGCTCCTCCCAGTGCAGACATTGTCTTCGGATGTCCCTCACCCACAGGAGACACCAGCATCTCTACCTTCTACCAGGGAGCAGCTCCAGCACATCCAGCTCTAACACCAAGGGTGTGCATGACTCTGTCAACCCTGAGCACCCCTTCAGAGACAAGGTCCTTGCTCTCTTTATTCATCTGGGTGAGTTTTCCACTTTCTTGTGGGACATGTGGAAGCAGCTGTCCCAGAAGACCATGGCTGGTGTTGAGGTAAGGAGAGCTGCATCTTCCAAACACTCCCATTGTCCCAGGCATCTGGAACCAGCCCAGCAGATCCCATCCAAGCTCCCAGTGCTGAGCTCTTGCACTAAGCTGGGGAGCAGGCCCTTGTAGACCTGGAAGAGTTCAAGGAGCTTGATAGGGAATCATAGAATCATTTTGGTTGGAAAAGATCTCTAGGATCATCAAGTCCAACCTTTGTCCAACATCTCCCTCATCCCTAGACCATGTCTCAAAGCACCACATCTACTCGTTTGTTGAACCCCTCCAGGGATGGTGACTCCACCACCTCCCTGGGCAGCCTGTTTAGTGCCTGACCACTCTTTCAGCAAAGAACTTCTTCCTGATGTCCAATCTAAACCTTCCCTGGCGCAGAGAAGAAGCAATTCAGAATGTCTAGAGTGACTCTGGGAGGACTCAGGAGGTGAAATGATTTCTGCTGGTTATTAATGCCGCGCTGTTTGTTCTGTGTTATTAGCGAGTGACAACGTGCCAGGCAGAGGTGAGGAGCAGATACAGAAAAGCATGGTGGAAATTCATCTTCTCCAGCACAAGGTAATTGCGGAGCTGAAACAGCCCCCACCGAGCACCATGAGCTGCGGGAGGTCCAAACATTTTAGGCACTGAAGAAATGAACATTTTCTCCATCCCCTTCTTTATTTTTCGGAAGGGGGGGGAGAGGTCACCTTTTCCTGTGTCAGAAATACGCCGTGACACGAGAGAATCCATCAAGAGACACCACGTGTCAGGTCATGTCACAACATCATTAAAACATTATATCTTGTTGATGAGGCTCTTGCCATCAATTCAGGGAGTGACTGATTCGATCTGCAGCGAGGGGAAGTTTCTCTGCCCTGCTCATGAGGCAGCTGGCAGAGCTGCCAGAGGAAGCACTATTTCATATTCTGCTTAGGACATTAAGCCCTAATCCCATTAGGAGATTCACAGCATAGCCAGCCTTAGATAGAGAGATACTTCCAGAGCTGGATGGATTTCTCCTATGACACCTGCACCGCATGCTGCATGAAGCCATTTGGAAAAAAACCCCAAAAACCAAGCCTACAGTCTTCCCAGCTCCTCTCTGAGAGCTCCTCTCTCCCTCTAATACAGTTTAGTGCCAGGTTTTATAGACTGCTCATGCTGTCGGGAATGTTTGCTGGTATTCTGTTAACTTGATGCTTGGCTGTTCCAACACTATTCATTTAAGGCAAGCATCTGGCATGTAGCAACAAGATGGCTGATCGAATAAAATTAGGCAAGTTTATATGATTAACCATAGCTAGGAGCCAGCATCAGTCTGGGTTTATAAAAGGTTGTAATATATCCTGTAGGTTATTTATTGGATAGAGTGGAGCTGCGTTCACAGGTCGGGAGCACCCCAGGACACACACCTTTGGGTGCTGCTGCCAAGTGCTCCCAAGAGGTGCTGGAAGCCCTGGGACCAGGAGGGAGAAGTCACGATGCATCAGAGCAGGGGGTGGTAGCGGCACAGGATGGTTCTACCTGACCCCCTTCCTGAACCAGCACGGGAAATGGGAACCTGGCCACCAAAAGTAGGACCTGTGTGAGTTCAGGATGCCACCTTTCATCCCCATCTCATGCCATGATGCCAGGACTACCCCCAGCCCTCTGTGCGCTCCACCAACAGGATCTCCTGCCCAGCAGGACAGGCTGAGGTCCTCCCTTTTTGTTTAGATCAGAAGATGAAAACCTAGAGCACCAGACGTCTCCTCTGCCTCGGTGTGGTGTGATGGCAGGAGGCAGCCCAAGCCCCAGCCCTGAGCAGGGGTAAGTGTTTCCCAAAGGACAAGTCTGTCCCAAAGCCCTGGTCTGGAGGGGCATGGTGTGACATGTCTTCCTGACCTCTCCCCGCAGCACCAGCGTGGGCTCCTCATCCCTCCAGCTCTGTGGAGCCACCACAGACCCCACATCTGAGGCTCCTGGAGCTGTGGATGCCTCTGGCCAGCTGCAGACCTGCATTTGGTCTCTTGCTGCTCAGCACCCCAGCAGCTGAGCTCGTGTTTAAAGCAGTAGCCCTGAAGGTGCTGGGTGAGCCAGCTGGTGGGAGGGGGACATTCCTGGGCTATCTCCAGGGCTGCCATCTGCATATGACATGAAAACTGTGCCCCAAAGTGCCCTGCCCTAAATGTGTCCTGCCCTAGATCCTGCCCTGTCCTCACTGATTTGCTGGGGAAGGTCAATGCAACCTTCACCTGCCAGTCAATCCCCCCAGGTTTTGGGGAGCTCTCACAGGGTATGGGGTCTGTGCTCTCTGCAGGCCTAGAGGTGTCTGGAGTGCAGGCACAGGACAGGGAAATGGGCTTCTGAAAAATGAGAAATTAAGAAAGAAAGCAAATGCACAGGCTCAGCTGAACGGTTCCGTTCTGCCAGCCTCAGTCTGTTTAATTTTGATTTCATGCAATTGCATTTCTTACCACAGTTCAACACAATCTGAACAGAAAAGTCATCCTGAGCTGAGGAAAGAAGCACTTATGTTGTTGTTAAATTATATTTCCAATTTATTCCTTTCTTGCAAAAAGTTTTCGTTTCGAGGTCTAGTCATTTGCCGAATTAAAAAAGAGGATGGAAAAAATCCCACTGGAAAAAAATCGGCTCCAGTTGCTTCCTGGTCCTGTCTGGGTATCGTGCTCATCGGGAGATCCATCCACCATCTACCATGCAACAGAGAAATGATTGATAACTGTGTAATAACACTGACCCAGAAAGCCACACCTGTAATCCTCCCCTGATGAGGGCTGCCTACATCAGTCACATCAGAGTGCTTAAATGCCTTGCCACTCTTTAAAGCAGTTAATTGACCCAGCTAAGATGAAATGGTGTTCCTGAGGCTGCTGGAGATGTCTCCACCAGAGCAGAGCAGACCGTGGCTTTGGTCCATGCTGCAGTTGCTGCTCATTTTCACACCCTATGGGCTCTGCTGGGGTCATGTTTCCACAATGTGCTGTCACTCATCTCCTAGAATCCCAGTCCTCTCCCCCTCCCCACCTCCCCAGGACGCCCCATTCCCAAGCACAGAGACCTTTCCCCATCTCTAATGGGTGACCCACGCTGCAGCCTGGAGGTCAGAGGCTGGGAACTAGGAAACAAGGATTTTCCAACTGAGACCAAATGGTGGCCAGGAATTTTTAAATAATCCCTGAGAGCAGCTCTTTTCTCGTTTATCACCAACAAACTAACGTGTGCAGGGTCTGTCTGTCTGTCTGCCGCTCTGTCTCCTGCAGCCCTCCAACCAGGTTATCTATTTACCTATCTATTTACATGTATTCCTTTTCCCAGTGAATTATGTCAGGGAGGCAGTAAAGTGTTATGTATTTGCAAGCCCCATAATCTTTAAAAGCACAGTGATGCATGCTCCAGATGAGAAAAGAGCCTCCATCCAGTATGTTAATAGATAGCATTAGGGCAATAATGAAAAGCACTTGAGACAAGTAAGCCCCTATCAAAAGCTGAGTAATAGAGATGCACAGAATGAATCACAATGCACCTCCTCTGCAAAAGATATTAAGACGTCTGCTTTAGTGCAGGGTCTATTCACTCCAACAGCTGCTTCATTTCTCTGATTAAAATGGGAGTGGGGATCTCTTTTCCAGCCATTTCCCCTGGTATCCAGCACCCCACGCACCCACAGGCACCCAGGGTGCCCAGGGCAGAGCCAGCACGTCCCACTGGTGCCTACACCCTGGACATGTAGTGGGGAGGACACACACCCCTCCACGCAAGGACACGAGCTCTGAGGCACATCCTCACACACTGACACAGACATATGGGAGCTGCATCTCCTCGTAGACACGCAGCTCCCAGACACACGGGCACCTTCAGGCTTCTGCTGCATGTGGGCACAGCCCCCCACAAATACACCCTCGACACACGTCCCACGCTGCATGCACACCTTGTTCTGACTCTCCCCACCCCACCGTGGGTCCTGTGCTCCCCCCAGCCCCTCTGAGGTTGCACGGAGACACTCTGGGGTCTGGCTGCAGAGAGCCGGTTACAGCCGTGTGTGAAGATCCTCATGTGCAGCAGAATCCAGCCAGGCTGGGGGATGAGGGAGGAGATAAGGGGTGAGCATCCGGGATGCAGGAGAACCTTGCTGGGAGATAAGACACCAGCCATGAACAGAGGTGCTGGCAGCTACAGGAGGGGGTGAGCAGACCTGCAATCAGACCACGCTGGAGATACCAGGGACTGAATACATAGAGGAGGGAAATGCAACATCTGCAAGGGCTCTCTGGTGTCCTGGACGGGACCTGTGGCTTTAGCACCCACCAGCAAGTGTTTGATGCTGTTGCTGAAGCTCAAGACACCACCTGGAAGAGTCACACCAAGACACACAGCCAAGTGCCAGGCCCTGCTCTGAGGGCACCAGTGGGAAGGGGACAAACCCATGTATGCCGTGGGGACGGTGAGGTGCTGGTACAATTTACAGCCACCCATCCCTTGCCATGAGTCTCCCTCATGTCTTCCAAGACCTTCCACAGGTCTTCCTCTCGCTGTGGGCTCTGTGCTGCTGCCAGCCAAGGCTCTGGCCATGCTGCAGGTCTGTGGGCAAACTCTGCTGGGGCCCAAATGAGCTGTGTAATACTCCACCTCCATGGCGTATAAACTGGGGGGCTGTAAGCTGGTGCTGGTGAGGGTGTTCCTCACACTGATAAGACCTGCCCCCATCTCACTGCTCCCCCAGGGCACAGCACAACTCAGACGAGCATCCTCAGATTAACCACAGCAAACCCCCAGCTTAGACCCTGGGCAAGGCTGTAGCAAGAGCAGGAGATTGAGACGAATCGCAGGAATATGCAGCTAACAGCCATAAACAGTTGGGATATTGCTCCTGTGATCAGCTTGGGCTCATTTCTACTTACCAAAGACACATACAAGGGTAAATCATTCCCCCCTGTCCACTGTGGGCTTAAATAAGCACCTGGGAAGGATTGGTGTTGCAGGAGCTGTGGATTGAAGCCTGGTCCACCCCAGGAATTGCCCAGCCCCTGTGTTGTGCCATGCACAGGGATGCATTGATGGCCTGCTCCCTCCCCCCTGCTCAGGGACATTTCTTCCCCAGGTTTTGGAAGCAGGAGCCAGGATGAGCAGATGGGCACCTATGGTGACAAAAGTGCCCCTGGCTGTGGCAGGGAATAGTCCTGTGGGGCACAAGCCCCCTGGCAAGGAGGAGAGAGGCTTTGGGAGGGCAGTAAAGGGCTGGCAGGAAGGGTGAGGGCAGAGCTACATTGAGGTCCTTCACCCACCACGTCACCTGATGTCCCCAAGCCCAGGCTGCTGCTACTGCAGAGCTTCTTCAGGCCTTGTGCAACCAGGAGAGAGGAAGGCACCGAGAGGAGCTGCCCTGGTGACGAGCCCCAGAGGAGATGGCATCACCAGGGGAGGGATGAAAGCAGCCCCAGCAGCGCTTCAGGCACGGAGCGAGCAGAGCCTGGGCGGCCAAAGCATCACCTCGGAGCCGAGGCAGAGGGGGTGTGAGCCCAGTGTCAGGGCCAGGCTGGGCACAGAGCCCAGGCCCTGCACAGCACCAGCCCAGCTCCGCACCCACCTGGTGCCTGTTTGGGCCCGCGGGGAGGGCAGGGTGCCCTTATCTGCCTGGCAGCCGGCACTGCCAGCATGGGAGCGTCCTGCGTGGGAGCAGAGCTGGGGTGGGGAGCTGGAAGGGGCTGAGCTGACCCCTCTGAGGGGCACCTCTGCGGCAGGAGAGCTGGGTTCTCCTCCTTGCTCTGCCAGGGTTTCACATGGCATGGAAAAGGATTTTCCCCTTTTGCCAGTTTTTGCAATGACCAGGACAAGTGTCTCCTGTATGGCTACACAAGAGCACACAAAGACCCTCCCTGGGGAGTCACCTGGGCAGGGAGATGGTGGGTACTTGCAAAATAGACTCCCTCAGACCTTGTGCATCACTATCACTGGTGACTGCAGAGCAGCATCTTGAGGTCATCCCTGGGGCCTGGGTCTCAGCTCTAGAGGAAGATACTCCAGGATCAGTTTCTGTGCTGAGCTCAGAGAGTTGGACCAGCCTCAAGGGAGCACAATATTGGGTGCAAGTCTATGCCAAAGCTCTTCACCAAAGAGCTCAGTTCTAAAGCTGAGAACCTTGACAGGGAGAAAGTGCAGTGAAGGACAACCAAGGTGATGGGAATGGAGCTGGCACCCCCACTCACACACCCAGTTCCAGGTGCTAACCCCTACTCCAAAGCTAAGCATGGTGTACATCCCATTGTGCAGACAGGTTGTCCCTGTGGTTCCTGCTGAGCCATCCTTGAGTAAAGGTGGCAGAGGTGTGCCACGTTCTCCAGTGAGCCCTGCTCAGGAGGTCAGCAGAGCCTGGCTTCTCATCCTCTCTCCATCCTGTTCTCCAGGCCCCACTGCAGTGAGACGGTCCTGATAAATCCTGATAAATACCCAATGGGTACCCAGAGAGAATCCCATTATCCTGGGCATGCTCTGCCTGTTGGTCCTCAGGACAAACTTCATTAGAAATGTCCTCTGTAGCCGTCCAAGGAGACCAAAAGAAGGCAGGACCCCAGGGAGGATGAAGCAGATCATTGAGGGAAACCAGGCAGAGGAAGCAACTGTGGTGTTCATCCAGCTCCTGAAGATGGTTCTGGTGCAATCACACCTCTATGGGATCGGGTCCTGCAAGGTCCCCCTGTGGTGCACCTCCAGTCACTTGGTAGCCTAGTGTCCACAGTCTGGTCCATGAACATCCCAGCACCAGCCATGACCAAGGGGAGCTGTGCAAAGATCTGGCAGGTCACCAGAGGGCCAAATGCGAGCAGAGTGTTTGACAGCCTGTGACACGCCGGGTGCAGGGCACCAAACCTCCCCGTGATCGCCTCCCTCATGCGTGTGCTACCAGCAACCAGCACTCACACTGCCAAGCCCTTCGGCGGCCTCAGGAGTCACCACCTGGCACAAACCCCTGGACACACGGGGGAGGAGGCTGCCATCGCCACTGGCACCTCCGAGCACGCTGCCAGATGCCCAGGAAAAGGCAGCGGGGCCTCGGTGGGGAGCTTCAGCACCGCGTCTGCTGCTGCCTGCCAAAATTAACATCACTGACAAAAGGCATGATCCTGAAATTGCACCACCAAACAGATGGATCGCTGGAGTATGAGAGGCCTCGTAATGGAAAAGATGAGTAATTCAAGGAGAGAGTCTAGTGCCAGCGATCCGAGCGCTTGGCTGCTGCAGCAGGCTGGGAACCTGGAGTTCTGCCTGTCGCGGGGCTGGATTCCTCCAGCCCTCCACAAAACCTGCCGGGACGGCGCTGGAGGAGGTGCTGAGGATGCAGCGGGTCCCACGTGGAGCTCGGAGCCATCACCCGCTCCCCTGGCCCAGGGTGGAGGGGTTGGCCCCACGGTGGGCACGAGGCTGGGCAGCTGCCCGCACCCTGCCCGCAGCACCCTGGGAGGGATGTTGTGGTGAGCTTCATGGCGTGGAGAGGGGGCTTGGAGAGGTTGTGCTGCGGGGAGATGGTGCCTGTGATCTCCCCGTAACCTCTGCCATTTCCCTCTGAGAGAGCCAGGAACACGCAGAGTATCCAGCCGGCTGTTGTCCAGCAGAGGAAAGGGGGGGAATAGGAGTGTCTTTGTGCTGCTCCACTTCAGACATTCCAGCAAAACGCCTCCCAGAAACAACCCCAGCCACCAAGCAGCTCTTTGAGCACCCAGTTCTCAGCACAATCCCCACACTGAGACCTGTGGGAGCTGGCTCAGTCCTTCCTATGAAGTGACTCACAAGGAGATCAGAGAAAGGATGACTTTCTCCTGGCACTGAGCAGCGAGATGGAGGAAATTCTTCACTCTGAGGGTGGTGAGACACCGACACAGGTTGCCCAGGGGGGTTGTGGATGCTCCATCCCTGGAGGTGTTCAAGGCCAGGTTGGATGGGACCTTGAGCAACCTGGTCTAGTGGGAGGTGTCCCTGCCATGGCAGGGGTGTGAAACTAGATGATCTTGGAGGTCCCTTCCGACCCAAACCATTCTATGATTCCATGATTCTATGGATGGAAACAGGGACAGGCATTCTCCTCTAACCATTGCTGTCCTTGCTGTCCAGGAGCATCCTTGCCCCATGCCAGGCTGAGGAGAAGGGACTGAGATCCATTGCCCTGCACGGATCCTGCCAGCACAGCTACACCCACAGCAGAGAAACAGGCACAACCCCATGTCCCCTCTAAGAGAAGCAGGACCTAACCCCACTGCCTCCACAACCACTCACCCTGGCTCATCATTAGACCTGGGATGACGTATTATTTTTTTTTCTTTTTTAAGCAGAAATGCACTGAAATAATTCATTTTTCAGTGCTGTGACTGTTGCCACATGCACGTGACACAGTGTGTTTATACTGGCCACCCGGAACTGAACCTAATGTGGAAAAATGATTTTACTGGGTTTTCAGCAGAACATTTGAGCTGTTCACATCATCCAGCCCTGGAGATCCCTGGGGTCAGCATCTCCTCCAGCAGACACCTCCCATCTCGCCGTACCCTGAGGCCACACCGGGTTGCACAGGGATGTCAGGACCAGGGCACGACTCCTCAGCCCCTGAGCCAGCACCGCTGGGCACGGGGTGATCTGCAGCATGTTTGGCCCATGCCCTGCTCAGCTCCCACTGCAAGCCCCCTCTGACACATCAGAGGAGGGGTTTGATGGTTCAACATTTAGGCTTGGCTGCTCCACCCTTTTCAAGCTCCTGGAACAAAAAAGCAAGGAAGTGAGGGAGGCATAAATCAGGGCTGGTGGAAGGATCCTTATCTCAGAACAACGCCTCGCAGCCCCGAATGGCCACAACCTCCACGGGCCATCTATCACTGTGCAGGGATGGCTGCAGTTAGATGTGCTTTGCTTCGTGCTGCTCTCCACACCAGCCCCAGCCCCTCAGAGCTGTGCTCACCCCCCGGGGGGGCAGGGGGGTCCAGGAGCTTGGTGCTTTTGGCTGGCTCTGGGTGCTCCTTCCTCCCATGCCCCAGCAGACGGGGAGTTGATGGCTTTTGAGGCAAAGTTAAACTCATAGAATCATTCAGGTTGGAAAAGACCTCTAGGATCATCAAGTCCAACCTTCATCCCAACATCTCCCTGACCCCTAGACCATGTTGTGGAGCAGCAGAACTTGGCTGTTGGGGGATGCTGGGCAGCTGGGCAGTGTAGGTGCTCTGCAGCCCCCCCATCCACTGACCAGAGCAACCCAGGGCTGGGGAAGCTCCTGGGTGCTGGGGAAGCTGCGTGACCAGCCTGGCTGGCCATGGTGTGCATTCAACCTAAATGATTCTATGATTTAATACAATTTATTTACTGTAATTCTGTTTGTTTTCTCCATGTGCAAGGCTGTAGGGGATGGGAGCCCGATGGGTTCCCTGCCTCCTCTTCAGACTCCTATCAATAGACCCCCCTGTGGGGAGCAGGAGAAGGGGAGCCCCATGAATTTGAACAAGATAGACAAAAGCAAAGTCGAGTGTAAACACGTGTGGTCCAGGTGAGAGCAGAGCACCACGGGGGTGGTGGGAACACTCCTGGCACCCCAACATATCACTGCAGCTCTGAGGGGACAGGTTCTAATGCTGGTCCCCCACCAAGGTAGGTGCCTGTGTGCAGCACAGAGCGAAAACAAGACCTATATGTTTAAACTGGCAAGTTCTGTGTTTGTCATCGAGCTGTAAAATGATACCCTAACAGATGAGGACAGGAACTTCTTGGAAGGCTCGAGCGCAGACAGCAGGAGTGGGGGAATAGCATTTTGCTTTATTTCTTTACATGCAATCCAAGGGGTTTTTGTTGGGTTGTTTTTTTTTTTCTCACAGTGTTATATTTTTCCATCCAAAAATGGTGATGAGGCTGCCAGCTCCAAGGGGGCTGCCGTGGGTTTGGGGGCTCACACAGCTCCTGCCACAACAGGGTT
>VYZX01026068.1:1172575-1213526 GCA_013401335.1 Brachypteracias leptosomus
CTGGGACGTAGTTAAATGCACAAATAATCAACACCGGGCTCGGAGGGTGATGCAAAAGCAGCACAGGCTGGAAGCTGTGAATGTGTGTATCGGCGTGTGCACGGGCGTGATCAAAGAGCTTGCATCCCAAATGAACACCGAACACCAGCTCTTTCCAGCTGACTGCCTGCGTGGAGATGCAGAAGACATTAGAGCCATGCAGACGATGCCGAGCAGCAGGCTTGTTTTGTGCTGCATTGTAGGAGAACATGTGCTTAAACCAGCAGCCGGCTCCTGTTTATCACTCCAATGTAGCACCTATTTCAGTGGGTGGATAATTTTAGGTGAATGAGAAAATGCTGCTTTTCTCTGGGTCCGTGCCATGTGCTGGTGGAGATGATGCTCGCAGCAGTGACTTGTGTCAGGTGCTGCGTGGTAGGGAGGCAGCCGCTCGACTTGGCGAGTTCTCCCCAGTTTATTTATCACTCCGAGGTGGTACCTGGAGCTGGATCCTGAGCGAGGTCCCGGTGCTGGAGGGGGAGGTGCACAGCACAAAGCAAACATCGACGTTCTTTCTGCAATGTGACTGGCAGGAGATGGAGTGTGTGGAGTGACAAGATGCATGGGAGCTGCTGCCGATATTAAGGATGTTCTTTTTTAGCTTGAATTAGGGGAAAATCCTTAACAAACCCACAAAGGTTTATTTTCCAGTCCTTCTGTGAGATGCCAGCCAGCATCTAAGCTGCGCTTCAGCTCTCAGTTTATTTCGAGGCATCACAAATGTCTGAACAACAGCTGAGGTGTCCCGAGGGGAATGTCAAAGTAGGATGGATGTGAGCTCTGGGGACTGACCCAGCATGGTCCCTGCCCACCTCACAGACTTCCCTTCACCCCCCTTGGTCTCACCAAATGGGCAGCCTTGAAAAGAAAGTGAGTAGGGACCACATTCATTGCTCAAGAAGGAGCTGCCCTGCTGCAGGTGTCCTTCGCTGAGCTGGATGGGGTTTGCTGAAGGCACCTCCAGCCCTAGACATGCAGAGCTGCTAGACCCTCTGCAGAGCAGCGTGGCCAGCTGAGCTCTTACCCTCCATGAGACTCTTTCTTTGTGGTGCTTTATGGCCATTCCCATGTCCCAGGGCAAGCACAGGCTGTCCCAGGGAGATCATACCCTGCCTGGCTGGATGGTAGAAGAGCATCAGGGGAAGGAGACATGGGTTTCCCACCCCTGAGGGCTCTCCCTGGGGGCACACCTCATTTTGTGTGTGCTTGGGAGGGAAGGGGATGGGAAACCTCAGCTGCTGGAGTCAGGAGGGCTGTAAGAACTGGTGGAGAGAAAGAAAAGCACCAGTAACAGTGAAACAATGATCCTTCAAGAGTCAGGCGATGGATAAAGAACCCATTAAACAACGGGGCATTGATGTCTTCCTAGAGAGATGATCATCTGTTGCACAGTGAGGATCGGGTTATGGAGCCCAGGTGATGTTTGCAGTGCTCACTCATGACCTTCCTTCACAGGCTGAGAGCCGAGCATCTACAAACAGTCATAAAGTGGGACCATGAGGCAAAGCTCAGCCAATCCAGGGCTCCCAGCAGTGGTGATTGTGGTGCAAGGTCATGGAGATCATGAAGAGTTCATGGTTAGCTGGTGTGTTGTAGGTTGGTGGGGACTGGACATGGCCAATTTCTGGATGCTTTGGGGTTTGTGGTGTGGGGTGATGACACAAGAAGGACACACCAGCAATCTGGACTCTGCTGTGACTGCTGCAGTGCATGGACATGTTGACCCCATTGGCTGTCCCAGGTCTCACAGGCGGTGTTTTAGAAGGGACATTCTGGTCTCTGTGCTCCAGGAGAAGCCCATGGCTGTAGGAAGCAGCTCCAAACATCCAACCTGCCAGTCTCTCCAACAAAACCACATGTTGGTCTGGGCAAGGTGATCCAGGTAAGGAACCATCAACAGAGAGCCATCCACACGGGTCAAAAACATGCTGGGAATGTGAGGATGGGGCCATCAATCCTCTGTCCTGTCCCACTTCTACCCTCACTTCACAGCTCATCAGGGCAGCACCAAGACAAGTGGAGCATCAGAAGCAGGGCAGCGTGGTGCTCTGTGAGGCACGGACACCCCAGCCCTGAGCTATGGGCTGGGTGTTTGAAAAGGCTGACCCAGCTGGGCTTGAAGCCAGGGCATTGGGTGCTGCCCTCAGCCCAAAGCTGGCCAGGGGAGCAGCAGGGGACATGCTCACCAGTGTCCTGGTCCAGCACTCACCGACCTGCAGTTGTCTTTGGATACTGATGATGTGTTTCAAATCCCAGGGTATAAAAAGCCTCTGGGCAATTTAACAGGTACAATTAAAAATGTGTCATAGAATCATAGAATAATAGAACCATAGAATCATGGAATCATAGAATCATAGAACCATAGAACCATACAATGTATTGGGTTGGAAGGGACCTTCCAAGGTCATCTAGTCCAACCCCTCTGCAGTCAGCAGGGACATCTCTAACTAGATCAGGTCATTGAGAGCAGCAGCTCACCACAAACAAACTCCAGGGCAGGGACACAAACCCCCAGTTCCAGTGACCCTGCTGCCTATGGCATCTCCCCACCAAGCGTGCCTGGGACCACCAGTGGCAGCAGGGACCCCCCCAGGGGTGTGCACACTCATGGGTGGGCAAGTGGGCACTCAGAGGGTCTGTGTCTCAAGTGTGAGGCTGCCTGGCCCCTCTCCCGTGCCAAGGTGAGGGACATCTGAGGATAGTGCTGTGCTCCAGCACGGAGCTCTGTGGGCTAACCGAAAACAGATGTATAAAAATAAACAGAAATACTAGAGATGTGATTACCAAGGAAACGCATTTACATACAGGAAAACGTCCAAAATGACTGTCATTTACTTCCTTTATTTATTCACATTTATAGAAATGCTCCCACCCAGAGATCTGGGCTCAGTCACACTCAAATCCCAAGAAATGGAGCCTGCTGGACCCTTGCCCCATCACCCACCACCCACCACCAGCTTTCTCCACTCCCACAAAGGGAAGCAGCCGCTCTCTGGTGGGGCTCGGTGTAAGCAATGATGGAAACCACTTTCCTTCATCTCCCATCTCCAAGCACAGAGACTTTCCGGCAAATTTCCTGGGACTCAGAGTAGGATTTTCCAGGCTCACAGTGGGGCATCCACTGCCCAGACCCAGCCCTGGGCAGCTGTGGGGGAACCAGGCACCGGGAGCTGTCGGGGTGAAGTGACAGGGACGTGACTGGGGCAGGGATATGGGGAATGTCTGAGCCCAGTCGCCAGCAGACAGCCTGAAGAGGGGAGATCCAAGCTGAGGCAAATCAGAAGAGAAGCCTTTTAACTTGCAAGAAATGGAAATCAGAGGAGTGAATTCGGGTCATGCCAAAGCATTTGTTCTACAGCAAATGAAATGTGGTACGAGCCCTTCCTTCCCTCCCCTCCTTTTTCCTTTTATTCCTTCTTTTGGGGGGGCTTTTACAATTAAAACTAAGTATCATTTAGAAAATGCACAAAGCCACTGCTTTAGCTGTCCTTTTTTCCTGCAGCTGTACACCTCACACCCAGCTTCAGTCCAACCAACATGGCTTTTGGGGCTCGTTTACCAGCCATCAGCAACAAATCCTACACTATTTTGGCTGGAATCCTCTCAGGCTATAATCTTCCCTCCAAATCCTTCCCCACAGCCACAGGAGTCGTGGCAATGAACAGTGACATGAGGGTCTGGCGTGAGGACAAGATCTCACTCTGATGGATGAGCCAGCTCCATCCCAGCCCCCAGAAAGCTGTGGAGATGCTGGGGTGCAGCGAGCTGAACAAACCTCAAGGTTCATGATGTTCTGGGAATGGCTGCAGAGGAGATCGTTTTGAGGAGGAGATTCTTGCAGTTCATAGAATCATAGAATCATTTTGGTTGGAAAAGACCTCTAGGCTTATCAAGTTCAGCCTTCATCCCAGCAACTCCCTGACCTCTAGACCACATCTCAAAGTGCCACATCTACTCGTTTGTTGAACCCCTCCAGGGATGGTGACTCCACCACCTCCCTGGGCAGCCTGGTCCAGTGCCTGACCACTCTTTCAGTAAAGAATTTCTTCCTAAGAAGTTTATGGGGTATAGTTATTTGTTGTGCAGCTTTGCCTGGTGCAGGGTCATGCATGATCTGCAGACTGCTGGCCTCCACTCTGGAGATGCTCTGCTCTGGAGGAAGCAGGGAGGGAGGGGTGAAGCTCTGGCAGGGCTGTCCCAGCTCTGGACAGGGAGCCAGTGTCCTGCAGAGCATCCACATTGACCAAAATGAGACACGGAGCCCCTGAGGTCACTCTGCCACTGCTAAAGGCAACACTTGGCACCATGGACCTTCTGTTACTGCTGAACTCCTGGTCCAAGTTGGGTCCATCAGATCTTCCGCTGGCTGTGTGGTGATCCTGCAGGACTAAGGGATGGGGCTGTGGTCCCCAGCCACAGAAGGAGACCAGGAGAAGGAGGCTGGGTCAGCAGGGCCCACTGTGCTCCCTCCCGCAGCAAAGGACAGCTGGAGGATGACACACTTTGCTGCTCGGCTCTCGCGCTGCCTCCGCCGGGTAATTAGAGCTGACAGGGTGTGTGCAGAGCTACCAGGTAATTGCCCACACACCTAAGGTGTGGTGGAAGTTGGGAGGAGAAGCAAAACCTCCTGCCTGACCTAGATGCAGAGGTGCTGCCCAGCAGCAGCGGGGTGAGGAGGTGGAGAGGAGGAAGCGAGTGATGAAACAAGCCCCAGGAGCTCTGGAGAGGGGCTGAAGCAGCCCCAGCCCGTGGTGGGAGGGGAAGGCAGAGCAGCTCCTGGAGAAGCATCTGTGCACAGACGGGAGCCGGGGGCTGGCGCGGTGACACTCGCCTGAGTCAGCCTCGCGGAGCTGCCGCTCGAGGAGCCGCCCTCACAGGAGCCTCACGTGTGGGACACGGGGGTAACGCTCTGCTGGCCACCCGTGCCCATGTGTTGAGGGGTTAACTGGCTCGTTTGCCTGCGAGTAGGGAGCCAAGCACTAATGGCTTTGGACAAGCTGCCTGTGCAGCACTTGGCTCTCCAGCCCTTCTGGGGCTGCCGCAGGTGCTGCCAAGCTGGCCCGGCTCAGGGCAGAGGGGCTGGGGCTCTGCTGCCAGGAAACGTGCCAGGAGATGTGCCAGGAGATGTGCCAGCATCCAGGGCTTCTGCAGCCATCGACTCGACAGCAGTGCGGGCCCCGTGGTGCAGGGGGACTGGCCTTGTTACACTGCCCAAAGCAACGGGGATGGGCCACCAAGTCCAGTTCCCAACCTTGGCAAGCAACTGGAGAATAGAGATTAGGGCCAGGATCCTCCTTTCCTCCCTTACAACATCTTCTCAAGCTCACCTCCAATACCTGCAGAAAGCCTGGAGGCTACAGCGTGCCCTGGAGCAGAGGGAGCCCAGCACCTGCATGGGTGAAACTCCCGCAGCCCAAAGCAAAGCCCAGGTGACTGTCCCATCTTAACCTTGACCCTGCAAGTGGCTCTCACCAGCCAAGTGCCACCAGTGCACCAGCATCAAGCAGGCCAGTAGTCACTCCCACTCTTGTCAACCTCATCACGTAGCAGGAAAAAATATTCCCAGTGTCACACAGGCAACCCCCGCCTGAGTTTCTCTCTTTCCCACAGAAACCACCCATCTCCTGCCTCCAGGTTTTCCTTACATCGACCTTCCTACTTGTGTCCCACCTTTCCTGGCCTTGGCCTCCCTCTCCTCCCATTTCCCACCAGCTCTCTGGCTGTCCTCAGGCACGTCCATGGTGGGGACCTGGAGCTCTTCCCTCCAACCCTTTCCCCCCGCAGGGATGTGGGCTCCAGGCAGAAGTGCCCATTTGTCCGTGCTCACCCTCCAAGCTCCTCTGACCAGCCTGATTGTCTGATTTGTTCTCAAAGCCTGCATGTCAACATCCAAACCCTGGGTAGAGACCAATTCATGTCCACCCCAGTCCATTTAAGAGACACCAGATCAAATCATGGCAGTTCAATCTCAGGTTATCATCAGGACCAAATTCTCCATTTTGCTCGACAGCAAAAGAAAATCTAACCTTGTCTCCTCTGTTTCTGGCTGGTGGAGCAATCTGACTGTGATCAGGGGTATCTGTAGCACTTGTTCTCCCTTCTCTGCCCTGGAAGATAAGTTCTCCCATATCCACAGCTCCCAGGATTACTCATTCCTCCTAGATGAGGCTTTCTAATTCTTCCATTTTATTGCTCATGTTCCTGGCATCAGGACAGAAATACTTGAACTGTTTCAGCCTGGTCTTATCTGAGCTCTCAGCCGAGGAGGTGCCGTCCGTTCGCTGGCTGGAAGGTCTGCCTGACGTCGGTTTTTGGCAAGGTAAGTGCTCTCCCATTCCTTGCTCTCTACTCTTCCTTTCTTGGTTGCCTTGCTCCTGCTGACATGGTCATCCCCCCGCTGCACGTGTACTCCAGACATGGAGCAACCAAGGCCAAGAAAGGAAACACTCACTGAGACGGTCCCAAGCCTCATCCACAGGGAACATCACTACTTATCTTTCTTCCTCCTGATAACCTCCTTTTAATATTATCCACTGCAGACTCACCCTTCGCGAGTTCTTTATCCACTTTAATTCTGTGATCCCATCTTCTCTAGGTTAGCTAATAATTTCCCATGGGTGCTTTATCCGATAGCTGCTTAAATCTAGACAGACACAACGCAATGTGTTGCCTTGTGCAGGAAAGCCATGGCTGGCTCAGTGCTGACAAGCTGCCTTGGGACAACCATGGTGCCTTTTATTCCATTCTTCCATACATCTCAGTGACTTTAACTCTTGTTCCATCTAACATAACCTCAAAAAACCTAGATGTAACCATGGCCAGATTATCCACCCTGCATTTGCAGGTTAAGATGATTTAGTCTTCAGTATGGTGGTAATCATAGAATCATAGGATGTTTTAGGCTGGAAGGGACCTCTAGAGCTCATCTGCTCCAACCTCCCTACACAAGCAGGGACATCTCTACCTAGGGCAGGCTGCTCAGAGCCCCATCAAGCCTGACCTTGAATGACTCCAGGGATGGGGCCTCCACCCCCTCTCTGGGCAGCCCATTCACTGATCTATCACCCTCAGATTAAAGAACTTTTTTCTAATATCCAGTCTAAATTTCTCCTTTCCCATCTTAAAACCATCACTCCTGGTCCTATCATTAAAACCCTTTTGAATAGACCTTCCCCTGCCTTTATGTAGCCCCCTTCAGGTATTGGAAGGTCACTATAAGGTCCCCCTGGAGCCTTCTCTTCTCCAGTACCTGCAATACCTTGGAGTGATCCCTTGCTACCACTTCTGCTCCTTCAGGAACCATTTCTTCCAGGACTCTGAGGCAGAAGGGAGCTGGATCCCCAGAAATTCAGTGCATTAAGCTGTTGGACCTTTCTTCCCACCAGTGGTCACATCCATCTCCATAGCATCATTCCTGTGTTTAAAAAGAGCATCCTCTCCAATGGCCGTGCAGAGTGTTCAGGCAGGGTGAAGACATGGCAGCAGCATCTTCTCCTCATCCTCCCATACTCATCCAAGACTTCTCTTGTCACAAAGCCCACTTATTGACTGTGCCACTTCAGCCCCAGCAGGCTAGCTCTCAAAGTTCCCAGGGGAAATCCCACAATGAAGAACAGCCCTTTTCCCACCAATGCTTTCCAGTGGCAAAGCTTCCTCCAGGAACTCAGGTCACCTCCCCACCTCCACTGGGCTCACACCTTGCCCTTCTCCAAAAGGCAACCACAGAAGTCGACAGTGTAAGAGAGACATTGAGGAGCTGGAGCTGGTCCAGAGAGTGCAATGAAGCTGGTGAGGGGCCTGGAGAACATGTCTTATGAGGAGTGGCTGAGGGAACTGGGACTGTTTAATCTGGAGAAGAGGAGGTTGTAGACATGGGTGTTGGTCTCTTCTCCGAATAACTAGCAATAGGACAAGAGGAATTGGCCTCAAGTTGCACCAGAGGAGGTTCAGATTGGATGTTAGGAAAAATTTCTTTACTGTAAGAGTGGTCAGGGACTGGCCCAGGCTGCCCAGGGAGGTGGTGGAGTCACCATCCCTGGAGGTGTTCAAAAAACATGCAGATGTGGCGCTTCAGGACATGGTCTAGTGGTCATGGTAGTGTTGGGCTGATGATTGGATTTGATGATCTTAGAGCTCTTTTCTAACCCTAATGATTCTATGATTCTAGGTCCTCTGAAGTCTTTCTTCTCTTTGCTCCTTTCCCCACCTTGGCCTAGACCCTCTTGATGAAAGGGGGTGAAAGCAGAAACCTGGCCACCACCTGTCCCTGCCAGAAGAGTCCACACACCTTCACCTGCTCTGTCCCCACTCAGTCTTCTCTGCATGCCCTCTTTCACCTCAAACTCTGTTTCTTGCCTAACACTATTATCTCCATCTTTACTCTTTTAGAACTGGCTGTTATTTTATCTTTTATGGCCAACCTTCTGTTGCTCCTCTCTGACCTCTTGTCCACCAACCCTTGGTCTCTACTCCATTTTCTGGTCTAATACCTGCCACCTCCTTTTGCCTTTGGTTTCTAATCCTGTTTCTGAGAGTGTCAAACCTTGTTCATCTCGCCTTTCAGGTCTCTTGCCCAGTAGGTATCTGTGTTCTTAGGTTTTCTTATAGCTAGAATCATAGAATGTATTAGGTTGGAAGCGACCTCCAAAGGTCATCTTGTCCAACCCCCCTGTGATAAGCAGAGACATCTATGACTAGATCAGGTTGCTCACAGCCCCATCAAGCCTGACCTTGAATGTCTCCAGGGATGGGGTCTCCACCACCTCTCTGGGCAACCTGTTCCAGTGATCCACCACCCTCCTAGTAAAGAACTTTTTCCTAATGTCCAACCTAAATCTGCCCTTTTCTAGCTTAAAACCATCGCCCCTCATCCTGTTGCCACAAACCCTTGTGAACAGATCCTCCCCTGCTTTCCTATAGGCCTCTTTCAGGTATTGGAAGGTCCTCCCAGAGCCTTCTCTTCTCCAGGCTGAACAGCCTCAACTCTCTCAGCCTGTCCTCACAGGAGAGCTGCTCCAGCCCTCTGAGCATTTTTGTGGCCTCCTCTGGACACTCTCCAACAGGTCCATGTCCTTTTTGTGTTGGGTGCCCCAGAGCTGGATGCAGAGCTCTAGGTGAGGTCTCACCAGGGCTGAGCAGTTCCTCCTTTCCCCTTTCCTAGATCCTTTTCAATTTCCCATTTCTCTCCACCACAGTACCCAGCAGCTTCTGTCCTTCTGTGTCTCTCTTCCTCAACGCTCTCTGGACACAGCCTCACATCGTTCACAAGCAACGGGAGGACGCGGTGTTGGGCAGCCCTGGGATCAGAATATCCCCTTCCAGCTGACAGCAGCCTCATCCCATGATACCTCACCTCTGTCCTTCCTTCTCTGTGTGGCTGCAAGTGGAGTGGGGCCATGGCACACACAGAGCAAAGGCTGCTCAACTCTGACCCTTCACCGCGAGTAGCCCACTTAGAACACAAAGACTCTGCAAGACACCTTCAGCCACACCACAGCTGGGACACTGAAGTAGCACATATCCATCCCATTAAACAGCTCAAGGATAAAAATCCTCCTCCAGCAGCATTGTTGTTTTCAGGAACACCTTAAAGACTCTTTGATTTTTCATTTCTTATGTCCTTGTTATACAAAAACGACAGAACAGCTCTCCACACAAGCACCCTTAGCTACTTAACACGCCAGAGCTGGAAGGACGAAAGAAATGGGTTTATGACCATTCCTAGGACCCAGCTCACCCAGCTCTGCAGAGATATAGCAAAACTCAAGTGGTAACCCCCCCCTCCCCCCGAAACCATTTCCACAAAGGGATCATTATGAGATGATTTTATCAGTCAGAACCATCATGATCACTTGTGGTTTTCACCCGATTTCATCCTTCTCTTGAACAAAACAGAACACATGAAGCGCAGGCTCCAGGCTCGTTACAGGCAGGGTTCAGCAAAGCTGCTCTCCTGAGCCACCCACACGTACAACAGCACAATTTGTCTCTATTTTGGGACATAACCACAAGGAACCCCATCCACAAGCTAGATCTTAGAATCACTGAATCATAGAATGGTTTGGCTTGGAAGGGACCTCAAAGATCATGTGGTTCCAACCCCCCTGCCATGGCAGGGACACCTCCCACTAGACCAGGTTGCTCAAGGCCCCATCCAACCTGGCCTTGAACACCTCCAGGGATGGAGCATCCACAACCCCCTGGCCAACCTGTGTCAGTGATACCATCAGATGAAGGATTTGTTCACCTGTAGACAAGTACATCAAACTCAAGATAAGCCAGACCCAGACCCAAAAATACACCTTAAGCCTTTCAGTGTTTCTAGCAGTCATCCATGTTGCCATTTTTCTCCTCCTTGCCTCCTGGCCCCTGGGCTGCTTCGTTAACAAATTCCACGGTGGAACCAGCCAAAGTCGAAAATTTCCAGGAGACGTGGAAATAGCAAAATGTAAATTTTGTGGAGGCTTGAAATTTGAAGTGATTTACCGGTGTCAGACCCGTAAAATCAATTTGGCAGGTGTTCGCTGGTTAAAATTAGTTCTAAGTGAAAGCTGGAGGCATCCTTGGGGGTGTCTCTGAGCTTTGTTTGGGATGCACAAGGAGTGAGCGTGACTGTGAGTGCCCAGCACACGGGTGTGGTGTGAAGGGTGATCCTCGTGTGCTTGGAAAGCTTCTTCTGCCTGCCTGGAGATCTCTGCGGACTGAAGCCGTGGGGTGGTTACTGCAGAGCAGCGTTGGATGAGAATTTCTGGCATTTAAAGTTCCTGCTTTGCTGCGGTCCTGGGGTGGGCAGTGGGTGAGCAGCAGGTGATGGGGGCAGGTCCCTGCTTGTGGGTTTGCTCCCAGCACGAGCCCGGCCACGATGGCTGGTTTGAGGAGCAGCAAGGGTGAGAAAGACCTGAGGAACTCATGGCATGTAAAGGCAAATGGATTCTACTCGCCCTGGCCAAGGCAGCCCCAGTGCAGGTGGAATTACTCTGTGTTCCTCCTGCCCCAGACTCTGTCCCTGCCCACCCTGCCCCTGGCTGCCCCAGGCACTTTGCTTGTGTGGTTAAGTCTCCACTGAGCATTTGGGCTTCTCTGGAGGTGTGGATGGGGCCTTGAGCAACCTGCTCTAGTGGGAGGTGTCTCTGCCATGGCAGGGGGGTTGGAACTGGATGATCTTTGAGGTCTCTTCCAACCCAAACCATTCAATGATTCTATGGAGAGTGGCAGTCTCCAGATAGAGCTACATGATGCAGCCTCATCTCTCCAGAGAGGCACTGGGTGGACCAGCACAGCACCCTGCCTGCCCCAGCACCTGCAGTGCAAACCATGCCTTGGGGGCAGCAAGAGGTGCCACAGCTGTGCTCACCTCAGCTCCAGCAGCAATGGGAGCAGAGTCATCCTGGCCAGTTCCTCCAGCTTCTTCTGCCCTGTCCTCATAGGAGTAGGGCCATGTCTTCTCCAGGCTCTTTTGCTCAGGCAGGCCACTCTCATGCTGGCTAAGGCTCTCCAGATCCCTGAGCAGCTTGTGCCCTCCTTTGCTGCACACCTCCAGCATGGACTCCGATCTCCATCCACTCCTCTCCAAACAGCATCTCTGCCCAGCCCCTCATGTGCTGGGTCTCCTCTTCTGCCAAGGACACCACTGGTCCCCAGACAGGACCCATTCCCAAATGCTTCCCGGGGATCAGAAGCTGCTCCAGAACCCCAGAGCCATGGGAGAGGGGTCAGCAGAGCAAGATGTGCCAGATCCAGGAGCTCTGGGCTGGCTTTTAGATAAGTGGCAGCAGGGCTGGACCAGCATCCCTTCTGTCCTCACTCTGGGGCCAGCAATGGGTCCAGAGGGCAGGGCAGGGAGCCCTTTATCTCCCCTTTGGAAATTAAAAAAGGAGCAGGAAGGGTTTGATTTTCATTAATATTTTTCTTCAAAAGTTTTCTGGCTTCCTCTCCCTTCCCCATCTCCTGCCAATATCTCTCCGAGGGGGCGGGGAGCGAGGAGCAGGGAACGTCTGGCAGGTTTTTGTTTTCAATTCGCACAAACCGAGTTTTGTGTGTGTGTTTCTTCTCTTTCTGGAAATTCGCTGCAGACAGGCACTTCCTGCAGAAAGCAGCATTTGCAAGGGAAAAATATCTCACAAACACATTTTGGCCTTTTCCATTTGCCCCGGGTCTGCAAAAACCTGGGCTGGAGCTGCCTGGGGCTGCTGCAGCCCCCAGAAGTGACCAGCACTGGGCTCCCACCCCAGCCTTGCCCTGCCCAGCCCTGCCCACCCCACCACCTCCCCGTGGGGCTCAGCCTGGGCTTGCCTGGCTCCTGGGGAAGCTCCAAGCCTGGGTGATGGGTAAGGCTGTTGGGTTTGGCCAAGAGAAGAGTCATGCTGGTAGAGCTCCACCATGCCATCCTGTCTTGGTGGGGTGGAGATGCCCTGCCCTGGCAGAAGGTCCCTCCAGATGTTTCAGCAGCTGTTCACCTCTGGTTTCCTCCCTGCTCTCAGTGGCACCGGTGCCTCCACAGTGCTCTGGAGGATGGGCAGGCAGCAATGGCTGCAGTTGGGCAGAGGAACATGGGAGGAACAAGAGCATCTGCTGCTAGCAGACCTGGCATCGGCTTTGGCTTCTCCCCACCTGGGTCCCCAGTGAGCCCAGCAGCAGCACCAGTCAGACACTGGCCCACCTTAATCACAGAATCATAGAATCATAGAATGGTTTGGGTTGGAAGGGATCTCGAAGATCATCTCGTTCCAACCCCCCTGCCATGGCAGGGACACCTCCCACTAGACCAGCTCCATCCAACCTGGTCTTGAACACCCCCGGGGATGGAGCATCCACAACCCCCCTGGGCAACCTGTGCCAGGGTCTCACCACCCTCAGGATGAAGACTTTGGCTTCCTTAGACAAAGTTCTCCGGTCCTAGAGCCTGCGCTGGTGGGCAGGCACAGGGGTAGCCAAGAGTGTGAGGTTAAATAATTCATTCCTCATAAATCTTTCCTAGAAACAATTTTTTTCTTCCCAGGGAGACACATTACCACCTCACACACACAAACCTGACCAGGAATTATAAGAGCGGGTCTCTGCAGCAGCAAACGGGGCAGGGCGAAGGGAGAGAAGGGAAGGAATAAAATATAGATTCTTGAACTCAGACCTGGGAAGCAGCAAAGCATCAATCTTGTTAAAGGACTAGTGTGGACTCTCCAGCCAGCCCACTTCATCCTGACTCCTGACAGGCCCCGATGATTTGTGCCTGCTCAGCAGAGGAGAAGTCCCATAACTCACCCAGGAGACGGCGTGGGATGGATGGAAGCGCGGCCGGGAGTGGGAGTGACTCACAGTGCTGAGCATCCTGCCACAGCCCCGGGGCTGCCCATGCCAGCCACCCCTGCCACCCGCGGGTCCCTGCCCATCCCACACCTCCTGGGTGGCACAAAAGCCTTGCAGGGCACAGCAGGATCCGCTTGTGGGGGTTTTAACCATCGCTCAGCCTGCGTTATGAGGGGGGAGCTGAAATTGCCGAGTTGCCCCCATTTACTGAGCATCCCTGTGCTGCTTGCCTGGCAGACAGGCAGGGTGACTGTCCCCCACCTTGCAGGCTGGAAGGATTTGCTCCTTACCCTGAGCCCTCACTAAACTGGAGGAATCCTGCCATTGCTTCTGGCAGCGGCGGGTCGAGCCCGCGGGGCTCTGCGGGGATGTGCTGAGCATGGTTATCATGGCTGAGATGGACGGTACCTCTGCTCCGAGCCCTGCCCGCAGGCACCGGGGCTGAATCCTTGATTAGTGCAGAACCCCGAGCAAGGAGAGGAAATTCTCCCTGGAGCCCTGCCAGGCCAAGACTGCATCCAAAAATACATCCTGCTGTCCTGCTCCCAGCCCAAAGATCTTTTGGAAGGGAGGCTGCAGTTGCTTTGCATGCAAAAAAAACAACAGCAGCCCTCGTGAACGGCGATGGAGTCACTTTCAAATCACAGCATTTATTCCAAAAGAGAGATGGGGAGAAGCAAAAGCGAAAGAGACACACGCAGCACCACGGCTCTGGCAGGCGAGCGCAGCTCCAGGGCCTCTGCTTGCCCATCACAGGGAGATTTACTAGGGGAAAAATATAGGCTGATTAATTATGCAGCTGGTTTGGTCCATTATATCATAAAACCCAGCTGTGTAGGACAACCTTGGAGATGCTACCTCTCCAGCATTATCTCAGCCCGGAACCAGGCGCCTGGAGCCAGAAGGAGCCGTCTCAGCACCGGCTCCTCAGCGCCGTGCGGAGCGATAGCATCTCCTGCAACCCACCTTCTCCACTGGAGATTAGGAGTGCACTGAACTTTGATATTGTACCACCGCTAGTTTCAATCGTCAGGCCCCTCGCCGGTGTCACCGGAGGCCCCGGGTTCATTCAGAGCTGCAGCAGCAGCGAGGGGAGGAGGGAAAACAGCCAAAGACTCTCCTTGAATATTAATGAAGCATCAAAGCTTTTAGCTGCATGGCCGTGTCTGAGCGCGACTGCTCTCCAGGGCTCTGCTATGCTTGGCACAATAAAGCCTTGGTAATTATTTCCAATAACTAATTTAGATTATCATTAGCCCCACATTGGAGGCACAGAGAACGCTGCCCTTTCAAACACTTGAACCACTGAGCCTCAAAAATAAAACGCTCGCTCTCTGCAAAGAGATCTTTGCCAGCTCTAATAAATTAGAATATATTTGTGTGCGTTAGCGCCTGTGGTGGCTCGGGATAATGAGAGCAGGTTGTGTCTGGGAGCGGAGGAGAAGGTGGCACCTCCCCTGCCCCCCACCCCCCCTGCTCCGCCTGCTGCACATTCCTTCGGGCCCCAATTTGTCCCCATTATCCTCCCGCACCCCCCAACCCCACATCCCCCAGAGCTGGCAGCCGACCCCGTCACAGCCAGTAATGACCCCTGCATCATTCCACGCCTTAGAAGGAATGTCCTCCATGGCATGAGCAGCCTCCTGTGCCCCAGCCCTCACTGCCAGCCCCGTGCCCAGCTGGGCTCTGTGCCCCATGGTGATGCTCTGCCCCAGCCTTGCTGGGCTCTGTGCCTGGGGGTCTCCAGCAGCTCTGCCCACTCCTCCCCAGTTCCTTGGCTCTCTCTCCAGCCCCGGTCACTCTCAGGAGGGTCCCAGCACTGTGGTCACCTACATTGCGAGGCTCCTCCAGCCACCATCAGGCTCATGGACCAGCCCACGCTGCCCTGCTCTCCTGCTGCCACCCATCCCACCTCCATGGAGCCATCTCCAGCCAGCAAGGATGTCCTGGGAGGAGGTGGGAATGTGGCACACCTCCAGCCCACAACCAGCCAGCTAATCTCTGACTTCCCCAAGACGAAGGTGAAGCTCTCCATGTCCCCCTTGAGCCCAGAGCCAGCCCTGCACCAAGGAGACCTGCCTGCAACTCCTGCCTCTGCCACCGCAGGGGCTTTGGGGCCTTGGGTGAATCACTCCAGCTTTCACAGCCTCTGTTTCATCAACCATGTCATTAGGCTAATGATAATTAATGCCTGCAAAGGGCTTTATGCTCTTCAGCTGGAAGGTGATAGTGAAGGGTAAATTATTGTTATTACTGTAAATACAGGGTACCTACCACTTACCACGGGTGGGACCTGCTTTCTGACTCGCCTCAGCTCTTCTTGGATTAGGACCAGGGTCAGGCACAAGCTTCACTTCCTCCATCACCTGTGTTTGAGGCAGGTATGGCTGGGGTCTGACCCTTCTCCATGCAAAGACTCAAAACCAAGGGCTGAGCTCATTTGATGACAGTGTGTACGTTGCCTCTAGGGTAACGTGTGAGAGTTTCCTCCACAATTTCCATGCCTACTTGCAAGTTCTTCACTAGGAGGGTGGTTGATCACTGGAACAGGTTGCCCAGAGAGGTGGTGGAGGCCCCATCCCTGGAGGCATTCAAGGTCAGGCTTGATGGGGCTCTGAGCAACCTGATCTAGATAGACGTGTCCCTGCTGCCTGCAGGAGGGTTGGACTAGACCTTGGAAGGCCCCTTCTAACCCAAACCATTCTGATTCTGCAGTCACCTTCCTCTCCCTAGCTTTGGTATCCAACCCATTAATGGTGAAACAGCTGAGCTACCTCCTTCTCTAGTCCATACTCATGTACGTGCATGGATGTGTGTGCACCAGGAACATGTGCCAGGAACCCCTGGTGTGTTTCTGGCAGGGAGCAGTGGCAGCACCCAGCAGATGTGCAGACAACCCACACACCTGGCCTGCCATGCACTGAACAGCCAGGACCCAGCACAGCCACTGTCCCTGGAGCTGTGGCCACCCAGTGTCCCCAGCAGCCATGGGACAGCAGCTGGCAATGGGATGTGAGCAAACCCCTCAGCCCCAGGGAGCACCCACTTCACCCAGTGCTTCCAGACTACCACTTCTACACCTCTTTCTCCATCACGGCCACACAGCCCAACACTCTCCCCGTTGTTGTTGCACCACCTCTTCCCACCTCCTTATTAAACTCTTTTGTGGCTCAAATCTGGTCGGGTGGTTGAGTGACTTCATTACTTTTTTTTTTTTAAGCTTCTATTCCCTATGGACAGTGTTAGTTTTCATTAAAAATCTTTCATCAGAAGGAGCCAAAATTGTCAAAGGCTGTTTCTGGTTTTTGATTAAAAGCTGAAATCTGCAATGGAAAAAAAATAAAAAGCTCCTTCCATCCCTTCCCACTTCTCCTCCCCATTTTTATTGAAATCCTCCCTACACAAAACTCCTCTTGCTGATCTGCAGGGCTGCCTGGGGTGGAGCATGGGCTCATTTCTTCCAGGCAGAGAGAGAAGGAGCATCATCTAGGTGCTTGCTGCCATCCTCAGCTGCTGGGACCAAGTTGGGACATCAGCAGGAGCAGGATGGCAGGAGCAGACACAGTGATAGCATCAAGAGCCTGCTGGTGGGTCCCCCCAGGGCTGTGTCTGGCTGCACAGCTCATGTGCTCCTTCTGTCCAACTGCTCCCAGTCTTTGCAGGGTCACAGCAGTGCTGGTGGTGGGGACATCTGGAGGTCCCAGTCCCCCCTCCTCTTGGAGCAGGACTGTCACCAGCCCCACATCAGGGTAGCTGTAGCTTTCCGTAGCCAAGTCTCACCAAGGATGGAGACGTCCGGGTCTCTGTGACCCTTCTCAGCTGCACAACCCTCCTGGGGAAAAAGGTTTCCCTCATACCCAGCCTGAACCTCCAGAGCTGCAACCTCCAGATGCTGCCCCTTGTTATCGTGTCTGCCACAGCCAAGAAGAGTTTGGCTCCATCATCTGTGCATCCACCTCCCAGGCAGCTGCAGGCTGGGACCAGCTCACATTCCCCCAGACTAACCCAGCCCAGCTCCCCCTGCTCTCCTTGCAGGACACTGGACACTGCTCCAGATGCAGCCTCACTCATGCTGTGTAGAGGGGCCAACCACCCTGGATCTGCCGGCTGGGGCTGTCCCAGCACAGCACTGAATGTTTGCCCTACCTGCAGTGAGCACCTACCGGCTAGTAATCAGTCCACCAGAATCCAGGTCCTCCAGAACCTGCTTCTCAGCCAGTTGTCTCCCAGTCGGGGCCAGTGCAGGGAGCTAACCTGCCCTGGCTGTGCTCCTCATTGCCCTCGAGAGAAATCAAGCAGCTCTGGTTGTGCCGCTTTTCACCAGCAGCTGGACCAGTGCTGGTGAGCACCAGAGCTCACAGCTCCTCATGCTTTCCATACTTGACCTGAAGCTGCCCCTCAAATCAACCTCTAGTCAAAGGCACTATTCCCACCTTGTGCTGCAAACACACACGGCATTACAAGCATGGCACCTTCAAAGACCTTCATAGACGCTGTCATTCACAGGTGGACCAGGAGGACTTGCCAGAGTGTGCTGCTCAGAGGGGTGTCCTGCAGCCCCACCACTGCCCACACACCCCGTCTGACCACAGGGCTCATCCTCGTGGTTCGTGCCATCTAGATCATCATAAATGAAATGTAATTGCCTCTCCTCTTTCCCCCTCCCACCCCAGTTCCTCTCTCCCAGACCCAAGGTGATTTCTCCCAACCCATGTCAATGTTCTTGGAGGACATGGGTCACCTTCCCCACATTCCATATGTGCAGAATTGCAGCTCTACCCCCTGGCTCCACACAATGATGGGGAGGAGGCTGAGATTGAAACGTAGCAAAATGCAGGAACCCAGCTCTGCTTTTGCATCCTCAAAAGCCTGATTTTCCTCCTCGGGCCAGACATATTGTGTGTTTTCTGTAACAATGAACTTATCACACTCGTGATAAACTGAGGAGGCACTTTGCTCAGCAGACCAAAATCCTGCAGATTGGCTTCAACTCCCAAATATTTTTGGACACACGTAGATTTTTCCCTGGCGCTCCCGACTCGGGGAGTATCCTCCCTGCAGATCAGCAGCAGCTGAGCTCCAAGTGACGGGACCTCTTGCTGCTCCTCTGCACACAGGGACCTGCAGCTGATGCCGTGTCCTTGCCCCTCAGGCAGTTCCAGGGCCTCAGTTACCCTACATGGGACTCATCTAGAAGCACCAGAAAATGTTCGTTTTGCTAACCCAGGATACGCCCAGTCCCAGCCCAAGGCACGGGGCTTTTCAGACCCCACCTGCCAGCACATCCCACCCAGCCTGTGCAACCACCCACAGAACTGCACTGCAGAGCTCATCCCCCTCTTGAACCCTGTGCCTCTGGTTCCTGGTTAACAGCAGGCACAGGAGAGCCTCTGGAAAATGAAGCCAGGCAGATATTCCTGTAGCTTCACTCTTTTGTTAAGCAAGATGAGACAAGAAGTCTCACTCACCTAATGCCCCACCATGGCTGAACCACCACTGCAAAATCCCAAGCTAAGCAAACATCTGGCAACTGCAGCTGGAGCATTTCCCTGTGTGACAACCTGTGAGGACAGCAAACACACCCCCGTGTATCCCACACTGTCCAGCTACATCCCAAAGCCCCTGCTCCTCAGCTGCCCTCGCCCAGTGCCACCTCGACCTCCCCCAGTCACCTTTTGCACACACTTGGTTGCACATTTCTCCAGCCACCAGAGATCCTCCACCACCCGTATCCATCACATTCCCACCAAGCAGCATCCAACCACCTGTCTCCAAGGATCATGAGCAGAAATATGCTTAAAAACACACCAAATATGGTTAAAAATAGTGTTTTTCTTCTTCCTACAGATCAGCCAAACCCGGGAGGGTGTCGTGTGGGGATAAACCCTCAGGATGCAGCATCTACAGCCAGTGCCTTTGGTGGCGTGAGGAAATAACCACGGCGTGAAAGTCTCTGGAGTTAATTCCTAGGAGCCGAGAGTGCCACGTTGTGGTGAGAGCCCAGAGAGCTCACCCAGGGCTCACCCAGGGCTGGGCACCCCTCCCGCAGCCTCCACCCAGCCTCACCCCACTCCTTCCCCTCCAGAAACGAAGGGTGCAGAGGACACGAGCCTGGGCTGACAGGTTTGAATTAAGAGATTCCAGCTTTTTCTAAACAGCCCCTGGATTTCCTGAAAGTTCCGTCGGCGGGAGTCATTGGTATGCAGGATGTGTGGCAGCTCAAAGGTACCAGAACTAATGCTGTCCTGTTAATGAACTGAGTGAGTAATAGCCATGGGTATAGAAAGCTTATGTCTGAAACTAATCCTAGTTAATGAATCTATTGTTACAGGTATTAAATGGTGACAGGGGGTTTCATCCATCAGCCCTCCATTAATCACAGCGTCCCCGCCTATGCTTATTATTTAGAAGCCAGCAAAGGGATCTTAATGATATTAGTAATAGAGCGGTTGTGGTACGTGACCTGGGACAAGCTGGGGATTTCAGGTGATAAGTGTCTGATCGCATAAGGCATTTCAGAGGTGATCCAAGAGGCTTTGCTCCCCACGGTGTGTTATCTTGTCTCTGCCAGCCTGCTCTGCCCAGGCACCGCTGCTCCCACAGCACCAGCGAGCAGAGCCCTGGTGGCCACCAGAGCCTCACCTCTCCTGCTGCCTGCCAGGAGATCCGGAGACTGCACCAGGGTCTGCCTGTGTTCCTCAGAGACCCCCTCCCTGCAGGCACAGACCAGGTACCTGAGCGTGGAGACATGGGCACAATACAGACCTGAGGATGCCCATGGGGTGCACACATGGGCAGAACATAAACCTGAGGATGCCCATGGGGTGCACACATGAGAACAATACAGACCTGAGGATGCCCACAGGGTGCATGCATGGGCACAACACAGACCTGAGGATGCCCATGGGGTGCACACATGGGCACAGGATGGATTTGTCTGCGCAAGGAGCCATGTGCAAGCCCACGTGGCTGAGCACAAATACCCACACACCCACACAGCCTCAGAGCAAATGACTCAAAGGTTTCTCTGGAAAGATGTGAGGAGCATCTGATAATTCTGCGCTGATTCTCCATCTGGACACCCTCAGTATGTACGTTGGGATGGGATTCATCTCACTATGGTCCCCTGAAGTCAGTCCAGAGAAGGGACATCATCATCTCCAAGGCAAGGCTTTCTGGAGGACCAGGGCAACATCTAAGGTAAAACAAGCCACCACCTTCAGGGGTGGTCCTTTGCTGCCTGCCTACAAGGCAACTGCATGGTTGGCTTTGACTGCACCACTTTTGGGTTGCTGATGGTGGAATGAGTCCCAGCTCTGCACACCTTGGCTCCGAGTGGACGAGGCTACATGTCATGAGGGCAGAAGCATGGGTGGGTAGGTTTGGGAGGAGATCTTAGAATCATAGAATCATAGAATGTTTCAGACTGGAAGGGACCTCTAGAGGTCATCTTGTCCAACCTCCCTACACAAGTAGGGACATCTCTACCTAGGGCAGGCTGCTCAGAGCCCCATCAAGCCTGACCAGGCCTTGCTCTGGTGGGTTAAATAGTTCCTGTCCATTCTTCTCCAGAAGACTACTGTCCCCTGAAGGTTACTTCTGAAGATTACCACAGCAGCCCTGAGTGAGGGGTGTACCCAGCAAGGCTCACTGGACACCTCAGCAGCAGGGCCAGAGGTCACCCCAGTGAGGTGGGCAGGGATGTTGTGCAGCCAGGAGCCTTCCCTCAGGATGTGAATCCAAAATCCCAAATAGTCTACACCAAATGACCAATCCAGAGGTCCCCACATCTCCGCACAGCTTTCACCTTCAGCCACCACTGCCGTTCATGATCTGATTACAATCTCCAGTTGAGAGAGAGCTCCCCAGTTAGGTAGGTGCCATAACTGCAGCAGTCCTGGTGATCTCCAGCTGATGGAAACAGAGGGATGCTCAGACACCATAGATGCAGCCACAGCACTGGAGGAGTAATGGTCCTAGAGCTCAGTGCTCGGACACCCACTGTCCCTGAGGTCCTCACAGCACATAGAGAGGTGGGGAGATTCAGATGAGACATTAGGAAGAAGTTCTTGCCCAGGAGGGTGGGGAGACACTGGCACAGGTTGCCCAGAGAGGTGCTGGAAGCCCCATCCCTGGACATTTGGAAGGCCAGGCTGGATGGGACTGTGAGTAACCTGCTCTAGTGGGAGGTGTCCCTGCCCATGGCAGGGGGGTTGGAACTAGATGATCTTTGGGGTCCCTTCCAACCCTGACTATTCTATTCTATTCTATTCTATTCTATTCTATTCTATTCTATTCTATTCTATTCTATTCCATCTCCCTGCCAGGCCATGGCTGTAGGGGACAAGATGTGCTGCTCTGGTGACCAAGTGCAATGACTCCAGAGGTGGCCACTGATTCACCTGCTCAGGGAACACCACTGAAGAGTGCTCTCAATGGGCTGGGGATGAACCCATTCCTCTGTCCCAGTAGACTGAAAACAAGAAGTGAATACTCACCACTTGCCACCATGAGAAGCTCTTGGGAAGCTGTGCTGCCAGGACATCTTGGGGCCACTGAGGTGGTCAAATGCTATGGTCCAGCAGCCCTGGAAATCAGGCACCCTCCCCCCTTTTGTGAGAAGCCAGGCACTCAGATGGGAGCAGAGGCTGTTTGCAGAAGAGGGGGTGCTGAGGACTGGGACTCCTGTGAGCTCCTCCTGTCCACAGCAGAGGAACCTGCTCTGGCAGCTGCTCTGGAGACCTGGGTGATAGTCCCTGTCCTTCTCCAGAGGAAGAGCCAACGCTGTGTGTCCAAACATGGACAGGGCATCCTTGGGGCTTCTTCCCACCATGCCCATGTCACCCTGTGCTGCACTGGCACCCAGAAGCTGCCCATGGACCAGCTCTGGAGACCTGCAGAGCTCATCAGTCCTTTCTATTCTCCGCAAGGACCCAGAGCCCTGAATTGCCATGAAAAACTAAGACAGGTAATCTGACACTTAGTTATATTTTTAGGTTAATAACAGATGTTTAAGTATATAAATGTCTCATTTTCACAGGTATTCAGAGCCAGGCGCTCACCACTTGCCAGTGTTTAAAACAAGCCCAGATCTAGCCTGATAAGCTGAGTGTAAACCCAGCTCTAACCTGGCACCTTCCCCTGCCAGCCACACAAACATCACCCCGATGGGCTGTGATTTGCAGGGTGCAGCCCTGCATGGCTGGAGCCCAGCAGAGACATTTGAGAGCCTTCTGCTCCATCCCAGCCCTGCCAGCTCCACAAGCCTGCTCTGCAGGAGCAGAGCTTCCCAAGCCCTGCCCACGAGCAGGAGGTGACCCCTCCAGCCGAGCACTCACCCCAAACCGGCACAAGAAGAAGGTGTTTTGGGGATTGTGTTTTCCTGCAGTGTTGAGAAACCATCCTCACTGCCCTGCCTGCCCCAGGAGGAGAAGATGAGAAGCTCCATGGGCTACATAACCATGATCAGACCCCAAAATACAACGGAGTGCCTGGAAATCTCTTTTAAAAAGGGTAAGGATTGTTGGTGTCTTTGCTTTGCCAGCCTGTCCTCACAGCTTTCTTCCCCACCGAGAAAGATGCCCTTATCCAGCAAGGAGAGCTGAGATCCTCCCATCACCTCCTCCAAGAGCTGGGGTTCTCAAGGAAATCCCCCAGACTGGGGGATCTGGCAGGAGAGGCTGAGCCCTGGCCAAGGCTGGCCAGGGGAGAGCAGCCAGGCTTGGTGTGCCCATGCTGGAGCCCCTGGCACGGAGCAGGAGGATCCCTGCTCTCCTGTAGCTCCTCACTGCACTAGGCCAGCAGCCAGCAGAGAAGGAAAAAGGAAGAGGAGAGATAATTATTAGTGATTGAAACTGATTGCATGAAAGAAGGACAGATGTTTCTTGTTGTGCTTGTGTGCCTGAGGCTACGGAGCCATGCAAGGGACTGGGGAAAACTCCTCCTCAGCCTGGGAATGCTCTGGCTCTGAGCTGCCTTCAAACCAGGGCTGAAACCCCCACACACTTTCCCTCCGACTCTTGCAAACTCACAGGATCTGGCTAAAGCCCTGATCTCCTCATTGCCCATCCCCAGGGGATATCCATATAACCACTCTCTGGTCCAGCTCCACAGGGTGCTGAAGAGACCCCCCAGCTTCCCACACACATGCAGCCATCCCAGTAAGGCCAAGGCACTGGGAGATGATAGAATCAGAGAATTGTCAGGGTTGGAAGGGACCTTAAAGATCATCTAGTTCCAACCCCCCTGCCATAGGCAGGGACCCCTCCCACTAGATCAATTACTCACAGCCCCAGCCAGCCTGGCCTTCAAAATGTCCAGGGATGGGGCTTCCAGCACCTCTCTGGCCAACCTGGGCCAGTGTCTCCCCACCCTCCTGGGCAACAACTTCTTCCTAACGTCTCATCTCAATCTCCCCACCTCTAGTTTTGACCCATTCCTCCTAATGATGGGACTGGAGACAGTGCAGAGGGTCTGGCAAGGGAGGCAGGAGGTAGAAATTCTGAGCACAACATCGTATGAAGGCACAGGACTGAAGGCAGGGAAAGCTCCTGGCCACCCTGCTGCCAGAGCAACACCGCAGGAGGTCATCCTCCTCCCCTGGAGCACCCAGGATGGGGGATCCTGCTGGTGCTTTTCCCTCAAAAGGATGGGTCACCCCGGGGAGAGCCAGCTGGTGTCCCCCCGAGCAGAGAAGCTGCTGTTGAGCGGCCACAAAGCCCCTGTGGTGTGGTGTGTGGGCTGCAATGCATGTTTAATGCTATAAAATATGTAAATAGAGGGCTTGTCCTAGTGATGTTACTGATGATGGTGATGTGCTCTTGGCACCGGTTCAGGTGGCTTCAGTGCCAAGGCAGGATGGAGCTGGAGATGCATTAAGGGAGCTGGGAAGGTGCCTTGCCTCACCATGAGAGTGATCAGCTCCCTCCAGCATGGCATGGGTCCCTTGGGATGACCCGAGCTCCTCCCCTGGGGGCTGTTGGAGGGAGCATCCAGGCTCAGATCTCCATTGCTTTCACCTGAAGTAACTGTTTGAGCACCTTAGTCTCAAGGGAGGCTTTAGGGAAGGTCATGGGAGGCAGCAAGGCTCAGACCAGTGGGGGTCTCCCTTCAGAAGGAATAAAAAGGAGATTAAATGAGAAAACGGTTCGGTGGACTGGGAGAAGGTGACAGCTCAGCCCTAAAGGTGCCAGCATCAGTGCCTGCCCTGGGCTGGAGCAGAGGACCAGCAAGGAGCAGAGGATGGTCACCACCCCAGCAGGTCCATGCTCTCAGGCTGACCCCAGGGCTTCTTGGGGTCACAACACTGGGTGCCCGAGGCTGAGCAGGGCACACCCCCTATCACCTGTGGGGTGCTGGCATCCCCTCCCTGGAGCACACCCCCATCCCCCGTGGGGTGTTGGCATCCCCGGCCCCCCCGCCCCTCCCGGCGCATCCACGGGTCCCCACTGCCCTCTGCTGGGGACGCTCCCGCTGCCGGGAGACGCTCGGTTGCCACGGAAACGGGATGTTCCCGGCGCT
The DNA here is from genome assembly GCA_013401335.1 of Brachypteracias leptosomus. Lineage (NCBI taxonomy): Eukaryota > Metazoa > Chordata > Aves > Coraciiformes > Brachypteraciidae > Brachypteracias > Brachypteracias leptosomus. The sequence goes on from VYZX01026068.1 coordinate 1,197,437, forward strand.
CCTCGGCGCCGTTCCAAGGATGCCTTTGGCTCTCCGAGCCCCGGGCAGCGGGACCCAGGGATGGGGGGGGTGGGAGTGGGGGGGGAAGAAGAGAGCAGCTCCCACCCGGATCCCCCAATCACAGGCAGACAGGAGGGCACAGAGATGGCACCAGCACCTGCCCTCTGCCCATGACGTGATGCTGGGTGAGGGCAGGGTTGTCCATCACCTCTCTCATCATGAGCCCACCCCCATCTTGACCTCTCCAACAGCACAGGAAGGGCCTTTTTCCACACAAGCTCCTGGCCCCAGTTCCTCCCCAGCAGTCCCCAGGTCTGGCACTGCACAGAGGGAGGTCACTCACCTCTTCAGCTTGAGGGAAAGACCCTGATCTTCAGGACCTTCTAGGCCATTCCTGCTGGTTCTGGGAACACCCATGTACACATGGCCTTTGGATGGGTCCATAGTGCCCTGGTGGCAGCCAGGAACCAGCCCCTGGGGTTTCCTCAGTCGCTGTCTGCCCTACATTGTAATGCCAAGGCTATGCTGGGGCCCTCTCACTGCCATCTTCTTCCAGTAAGAAGGGGCACCAAGGAAAGCCTTGTTCCCCCCACACTGTAGATGTCCTCTGAATATCCCATGTCACACTCCCAGGCTGGGCTGGTGACTCCATCCACCAAGGTACAAGCCATGGAAGTCCCTCCTCTGCCCAGCACCAGCAGCAAGCAGGTCCCTGTCTCAACACAGCCCCAGGGAGCTGCCTGATGCCCCTGAATGATGCTCAGGCCAAGACTGGCATATTGTGTGTCACCCAGACCGAGCCCGGCCACCAGGATGCAGGACTTCATCCCTTCATCTTGGGCTTGGCTCCAGCCCAAGGATGCTCCTCCCACCTGCATCGCTTTTACCCCACATTGTCTCCAGCCAGGTACCTCCTGCACCCAGCTCGGGCAGCCCTCAGCTACTGCCCCATGGACCAAAAATTGATCCAGAGAAATGGGGCAGAGAGACCAGAGCAATGGGGTGGAGAGACCAGAGCAATGGGGAGGAGATACCAGAGCAATGGGGTGTAGATACCAGCCCCCACAGCCTCTGCCATCCTGGGACACGAGGGCTGTGCTGCTGAGGCAGGTCAGCTCTTGGTAAGGAGCCCTTTGGCACCAGCTGCATCCTGCTGGCACCGCGGCTCCGCTGGCACAGGCACTGGGTCAGGGCAGGCGATGCCAGCCAGAGCCAAGCCCAGCCCCCAGCCCCTCTGGGTCTCGCTGCTGGGACAGGGCTGCTGGCCAGGAGAAGCCTGTGGACAAGAGAAGAGGACACCAGCCAGGGCTTGGAGCTGCCCCAGAGCATCCCCAGGACATTCACCTCCTCACTTTGATGGGAGTGTGGACCACAGCTCTGCTACAGCAGCCAGGCCAGGACAACCCCTCACCCACCTCTGCACACCAGCAGCACCCAGCACATGGTGGACACAGCCCTGGGGAGGTCTCAGTGTGGATGTCCCATGTGCTGGGCAGGAAGGTGAAGCATTGCAGACCACTAGCCACCCTCTCCCCCGTCTCACCCCAGCCTTGTAACCCTGCTCCATGCAGCCGGTGGGATGGTTGGGCTGGTGCTGCCTGTACAGCTCCACTCCAGGCCCTCAGGTCCTGCCCAGGACAGCCACAGCCTGCTCAGCAGCTCAGCTCATCCCACCCCATCCCTGTGCAGCTGGGCGCTGCTGGGCTGGGTGTGCACCTGCCAGGTCTCCTGTATCAATTCCAGCAAAGGATAAAACCATTCACAGAGCAACAGAACAGCTGAGGCTGGACGGAACCTCTGGAGCTGGTCTGCTCCAAGGTGCTCACAGGTGTCTGTGTCAGCAAGTGCACACCAGAGCTGGCCATGGGGTGTGTGTGTCTCCCCCCCAGCCCCCAGCCCCGCACAGAGAACTCCTCTCACTTGAAGGAGCTGCTCCTCCAGACACCAGCGCTGCCTTTGAAAGCAGATGAAAGGCAGCAGCTCGTGAGCAACCAAAGCGCAGCTCAGGGAGACAAACCTCCTTCCCCCACCCCCAGCCTTCTCCTGCCACACGTGGATCTCCCCGCTCTCCTGGCACTGGGCTTTGCCAGGCTGCTGTGGTACCGGGGCTGTGAGTGTGTGAGAGGCTCAGCCTGGCTGGGACGGGGGTGGCTGGAGTCATGGAGCTGCTGGAGACACGTGTGGCACAACCAGTGCCATGGGGAGAGCAGCCACATGTCACCACCAGCCCCAGGGGCCCCGTGTGTGGGGTCATGGGAAGGAAGAGCAGCAGAGTCCTGTCCCCCAGCACTGCCCCGACGCCCCCTCCCCATGTCCTGGCCCTTCTCTGGGCCCAGCAGCTGCAGCCCCAGTTGTCCCTGCAGTGGGCAAGGGCAGGGCTGTGCACCGTGGCTTGCCCAGCCCCTCTGCCACCACACCAGGCTGGCCTTGGAGCAGACATGGGCCATCCCCTGGAGGGCATTTGAGCCCTGAAACCTTTGGGGGCTGTGCCAAGGCTCATCCCTGAGGGCCTGATGGACCCACTAAACCCCCTGTCTCTGCTTTGGCTGCACCCACCACACTCCAAGAGACCTGGGGCATGGTCCCTCTTCTGCTCCCCAGCACAGCTCTCCTGTCTGAACCTACAGCAGATGAGGCCATACTCACAGTGACTGCACAAGACCATGCACAGCCCCAGCCTCTCCCACCCATGGCATCCCCCCAACAATCCACCAGCTCCTGCTCCAATCTCAGCCAACCTCCTCAGCAGCCTCCCAGGCCCAGAAATCACACCCTGGACCAGAGGGAAGCTCCTGACGATGGTTTCACCACAACCAAAACCTTTCTGCAGGAAGTTTGGGGTTTGGGAAATGGTTGCTCAGCTTTTGTCTTGGTGTAACTTGGTGTTCCCGACTCGTCTCAAAAAGCCTCTTATTCTTTCATCACTTCTCCTCTCACACTGGAGAATAATATTTTCCCTCACACTCTGCAATGAGGTCCTGATGTTTCTGCCAGGAAGGCTTCTCAATAACTTGCTTATGTTCCTGGCTGTAATTGCCTGCCAGACGTTCGGCCCCTGTGCAAGGGGGGCAGGAGGGTGTGTGGAAGGAGCCCCATCCATCTCCTGCAGCAGACCTGAGTACAGTTTGGCTGCATTGTCAGAGCTCAGACAGATGAAGGGCAGAGGAGAGCAGAGGGGAAGCACGGTGCTGGGACAACCCCGAGCCCAGCACCATAGGGATAGGGGGGTTCTGGAGGAGCCAGGATCTCCAGGCTCTGTGATGTGCAGCACATCAGCAGGAGGGTGCAGAGCCCAGAGCCCTCCCAGAGCTGGATCCCAGCCTGGAGGGCTCTGACGGGTGCCAGCCAGTGGGGACAACAGTGTCCCTGCCTCGGCGGCACCCTCCTAGATGCAGCAGCAGAGGAAGACCCCTGAAGACCTGCAGTGCCAGAGCTGGGATTCAGTCTCTGTGGCTCCCTGAAGCCACAGCTTTCCTGCTCCACAGCAGCTGGCCAGGCAAGCACCTGGAGCTCCTGCTGGTCCCAGCTGCTCAGCACCCTCCCGGGCTGCTGCAGCCTTGGGCCAAGGTGTCCCGGGGAGCAGCCCAGCCCAGCACTGCCGACAGCCTGCCAAGCAGGCAGCCAGGAGCAGCTGATTGCTGCCAGCCTGGTGGTCCATCTGGCAAGCTGCGGAGCCGGTTGGCAATCCCCACTCTGCAGCAACCTGTGTGGCAAGCTGCTGAGGACTCAGCGAGCCTGGAAGCCATGGGTGCCCATCTGCCAGCCTGGCAAGCACCGGGCAGCAGAGGAGCCCCAGTTCCCAGCACTGGTGGGGTGGAGCTGTGAAGCAGGCAGAGCATCCCACAGGGCCCTGCCAGGAGTTTCAGCATCTTGACATGGGCTGGAGAGCCCCAAAATCCATCTGAGCCACACTCCTATCTGAGGAGATCAACCTAGGAAGGGGCCTCCCTTGCCCATCAGGAAATCACAATTGTTGAGGCTGCAATTGCAAAGTTCTCCTTGAACCACGTCTCCAGCCAGGCCATGGCAGCTCTGCACAAAGTGGCTGCTGCATCTTGCAGGTTCCTGGCCAAACACCATCTCCTGGGGCTCTGGAGAGCTGGGGCACCACTGGCACTGTCTGCACCTTCCCACACCCTCCCTGGGCACTGGCCACCCAGGCCACCTGCCTGGCCCTGGTGCTTGAGATCACTGCTCCCACAATGTCCCCTGTCAAAGCTTGGTGACCCATCCAAACCATGATCTCCATATCAGGGCTTGGTGCTGGAGCTGCTGGGTGCAGCCAGCCCATCAGCACAGCCTCGGTGGGGACCATGTCACTGCTGACCCCCAGCATCTCCCCAGGGGCTCTTCCAGCTGTAGAGCTGAATGTTTTTGAAAACACAAGAAGTTGTTTATAACCAATGGGGCAATAATCTCTGTCTCCTCAGGTCCTCAGAAGCATCACGGTAATTTTCCTCTGGTTTTTCCAGAACAGCTCATCCTCTGGCACAGGCAGCACGTGGGAATCTCAGCTGGATGCTTCAGACAATTACGAACATCTCAAAGAATGGATGTAAGTGGTCTCTGGCATCAGCTGCAGCAGCTTCTTAAACCACTGGTGACTTACTAATAAGCAGCAGGACAGTAACAGTGAGAGCCCAGGTCCTACAGACTTTCCACAGATGGCTAACCTGAAGCTGGGGTAGCTCCTCTGGGAGCAGAGGTGCTGGCTGGGAGCTGGCAGGGTGTGGGTGCTCAGGTCCTTACCCCTGCAGATGAGCCAGGGGGTCTGGCTCTGCTGCTGACCTCTTGGCAGGAGACTTGCACAGACACCCAACCCCTGCCCCACACGTTGAGTCCTAAGCTGGGCTCAAACCAGCTCCAGTTCTGCTGCTCTTGTTCAGAGGAGGCTTTCAATGACTTCAAAGGAGATGGGCAGGACTGAGACTGGTGACTTCTGGCTCGAGCCCTCCCAGTTACACACAACCCAGTGTCCCTGGACAGTCCATGTCCCCAGCCTAGTCATAAAACCACCATCCAGAGAGCAGAGCATCCCAGGGCAGGAGACCTATGTGCAATGGGCAGAGCCAGGCCCCACTCATCTGGACTCTCCTACAGCACCAGGCAGGGATCTCAGCCTCTTCCCAGCCCTGTCCCCTCTGCTCCACAAACGATGCTGCTCAGCCTGGGTGCTCCAGCAGGACCAGGGGTGGAGCCTCCTCAGCCCCTGGGGCCAGATGCCCAAACATACCATGGAAGGAGGCTGGGCCATGCAGTGAGGACAAAGCTGGCATGGTGCTTAGTCCTTCCTCTGCTTGCTTTCGAAAGAACACACATTGCAAGCTTTTTTTTTTAATCAGTTCTTGGAAACTGTGTCTCTTTCTACCTCCAACAGCCTGAATTCTGCCTGTGCTGCTTGTGGTTTCAGCTGGCTGCAAAAATGCCTGTACTGGGGAGGGGAAAGACTCTGGCAGGAGCCACGCTGCCAACAGCAGTTGCTGATAACTCATGTCATGATCAATGTGTGTAATTCAGAGATATTTCACCTTGGGAGTGAGATGCCAGCAGGAGCTCCCACAGCTGGACAGGCAGGACCCCACCTCTCCCTTACTCCAAGCAGGAGCTGCCTGGGAAAAGTCTGGCAGGATTAATGGTAAGTGTGGAGCTGCAGCTCAGTGGGCTTGAGGGGACCAGGGTTGAAGCTTCTCCAGGGTATCTGTGTCCTCCTCCTGCTGCCAGCCCACCCCGTGCCCTTGGAGGTGCCAGCAGGACCACACTGGGGAGTTCAGATATGGGGGAGCTGTAGTAGCACAGCCCAGTCATGGAATCAGAGGATTGCTGTGGTTGGAAAGGACCTATAAGATCATTGAGTCCATGATCTATCTCTACCAGGCCACTTCTCCACCATGTCCTTGAGCATCCCATCTAGATGGCTTTTAAACACACCCAGGGATGGATATTCAACCACCTACCTGGAGTCCTGGAGTCCTGGAGCCCTTCGCTGACTTCCAGGTGAGGGGTTCTAATAAATGAACCATCCCCATCAGAAGTGACACCACTAAAACTGTCAACTCCCAGACTTCCTCAAGTCCAAGAGTAGAAACTGAAGACTTTGCACCAGGAGTTTCTGAGCTGGATGTTCCCAATTGGCCTTTCTGCAATGAAATGTATAAATCAAGATGAAAATGGTAGAGGCTGGAGTGGATCCAGAGAGTCTGGTCCCTTGGTGTGACTGATGAGAAGGGCAGGGGGGAGCTTCCCAAATCCTCCTGCTGCCTCAATTTCCCCATCTTGGGCATTAAAAGTTGTCCAGCACTAATGACTCAAATTATTTCCTAAGCAGCATCCCTGTCCCCATCTCAGCACCAGCTCTCCAACCCATCTCACTTTCCCTTTCCCTCATGTCTGTCAGCATGGTCAGGTCTTGGGCTCTTCATAAATCAGTCTCAGTCTAACCCACCTCTCGTGGTCAGCCCAGACCTTTTCCCAGGTCATTGCACCTGGTGAATGGCGAAATCAAGGGTCTTTCTGGAGAACAGGAGAGGACATTTAGGTCATGAACCAGGTCCTTGAGATATGAACTCTGGTGAAGGCAGCACCACACCTTCCCCCCTCCAGAGCATCCCCAGGCCCATGGAGAGCCCTCTCCCCCCTGGCAGCAGCAACACCACGAGGGGTTATCAGTGCACAGGTCGTGCACAGAAGGAACAGGGCAACATGGAGCTGAAGTGGCTCAAATGAAGCTAAAGTAAAATGCAGATTTAAGGAAAGTCAACTAGTGCGTGAAAACAAACAGGAAAACATCCCCACCTCAGTGCAGGACCCCGTGCACCTCACCCCATAGCAGCCTTGGGCAGGGGCAGGGCCAGGGGGGCCACAGGGGCTCTGCCCAGGGACACACACCTCAAAAGCAGCTCCAGGTTTCAGAGGGACTTGAGGAGTCTGTGGCTATTACAAGAAAGATCCGGACATGCTGGAAGGTGTCCAGAGAAGGGCCACGAGGATGATCAGAGGCTGGAGCACCTCTGCTACGAGGACAGACTGAGAGAGTTGGGGTTGTTCAGGCTGGAGAAGAGAAGGCTCCCAGGGGACCTTCTGGTGGCTTTCCAGGATCTGAAGGGGGCTACAAGAAAGCTGGGGAGGGACTTTTGAGGCTGTTGGGTAGTGGTAGGACTGGGGGGAATGGGTCAAAACTAGAGGTGGGGAGATTGAGATGAGACGTTAGGAAGAAGTTGTTGCCCAGGAGAGTGGGGAGACACTGGCCCAGGTTGGCCAGAGAGGTGCTGGAAGCCCCATCCCTGGACATTTTGAAGGCCAGGCTGGCTGGGGCTGTGAGTAACCTGCTCTAGTGGGAGGTGTCCCTGCCCATGGCAGGGGGGTTGGAACTGGGTGATCTTTAAGGTCCCTTCCAACCCTGATGATTCTCTGATTCTGTGTGATGAAGCCATGAGCTCACTGCAGCCCCGGCTGCTCTCAGGGAGCTGGATCCTCACCCTGACGTGCTCCAGCAGTGACTCAGGACAGTGAAGGAGCCTCTCCATGACCTCACCAACGGGGCTGGCCCCCAGGGCAAAGGAACAGCCCGAGCCCAGGCAAGGAACCAAGACCCAGAGCAGCCGGGGTCTCCCATAGCATCACCAGCACCTCCCTCCTGCTCCCTCCTGGCACGGTGCCCCTGTCACCAGCTCTGCAGCACAGCGGGATCTTGGACAGTGGAACTTGCAGAGGCAAGAGACAAGTGAACCTGCTGTGGTGAAGTTTAAACCTCCTGGCCTTGCTGCGTCAGTCTGGGGCCTGGTTTTAGCTCATTGGCCCGGGTTAGTCCCAGCTGGGTGTGTCAGAGCATCCTCTCGGGGGGATGAGCTGGGGGTGGGGATGGCAGTGATGGCCACAAGAGCCTCGCTGCTTTCACCAGAGCTTCAGAATTGTCTTTCTCTTTGTTTGGGATGAAAAAATGCCCCTGACTCCAACAGTGTTTCATCTCAGAATCACAGAATGTCAGGGATTGGAAGGGACCTTGAAAGATCATCTCGTCCAACCCCCCCACTGGAGCAGTCCAGCTCCAAGAAACAAGAACCTCTGGATGTGCAGAAGGATCAACTCTCCACTGCCCTGGACACCAGGAGAGCTCAAGAAGGAGCTGAGTCAGCCTCTATCTTATAATCTGTCACAGAGGAGCCAAGGAGCATAAATGTCCCCTGACCCCAGTGCAGCAGCACAAGCAGAGCTATCTGGTTTCCCAAGGGAGGCTTGTGGACAACCACAGCACCCCAAAGCCTCTCCTGGCTTATAGGTGTCCATATGCAGCCCCAGCTGGTCCCATCACTGCCCAGGCACCACAGGAGCCATCAGCTGGGCAGCATCACCCATCACAGGCCCACATCCCTGGTGCCACCATGGGGACACCCACCAGCAGACCCCAAGCCAGTGCTCTCTCCACTGTACAGCCCAACCCGGGTCACTCAGATGCTGGGATGGAGCACATGGAGAGGTCTGTGTGCAAGGGTTCTGCTGTCCCAGCCACAGGGGAGATCAGGGATGGGGATGAGTTAATTCTGGCAGTGGGCTTGGTCCAGCTCCTTTTCCCCAGGGTTGGGTTTTGGGTTCCCCCCAGGACTCAGCTGGGCAGCCACAGGGCACAGGCGTGAAGGCAGAAAGCAAGACCCTGCGCCTCCTGTGGCAGCTTCCACTCCATGCCTGCTAGACCTGGACCTGCTAAAAGCTGCTCAACCTGCCAGGCTTCAGGGCAGGTTTAGGAAGGTTTGACCACCCTCAGATCAAAGCCATCTGCCACAGGCCCCTCTCCTTTCCCAACCTGCCTTATTCCATGTCTCAGAATCATAGAATCATAGAAAGGTTTGGGTTGGAAGGGACCTCCAAAGGTCATCTAGTCCAACCCCCCTACAAGAAGCAGGGACATCTCCAACTAGGGCAGGTTGCTCAGAGCCCCATCAAGCCTGACCTTGAATGTCTCCAGGTGTTGCCTCCACCACCTCTCTGGACAATACAGGGTCTGGTGGGGAGGCAACACCTCTGCCTTGGACCATCCCACAAGCCCCTGGAGAGCTGGGCACAGGCTGGGCCATGGCCAACCAGAAGGACACGCAGGAGCAGCTCTGGCTTCCTCACTGCACCCCTCACACCCCTCTCAGCACTAATGGTCTGGTTTTCACAGCTTCACCTTCTTATTCCCTTCTCCAGGACTAAGAGGATGGTCAAGCCCAGGCCTTTGAAGATTGCTTAAGCTGAAAGTGAAAATCATAATTCTTCTTAAAATCTTGATATCATCAATTCCATCAGTTCCAAAAAAATGAGTTTTTTCCTACCCTAAGTTTCATACTTTGTTCTCCTTTTCTCTTCTAAGCATTTTCTCCCCCTTTTCTCCATCCTGCACCTTGTCACTGCAAAGGGTGTAAGCAAGACCCCAAAACTGCTTTCTCTTCATTTCCAATTTTGTCAAAATGCAAATATAAAAAATAAGCTTTTTTTAAAAAAAATAAATAAATAATAAATAAATTTATGAATATAAAAAATGGGCTTTTCTTCCTTGCTCAACACAAGGCAGCGTTGGAAGGGAAGCAGACCCTGAGCAGCTGTGCTTCCAGCCTGCTCAGCACCACCGGGGTGTCCCCTACCCATGGAAGCAGATGGAGAACCACGGTACCTGGGAGCCTTCTCCTCTCCTACATGTTTTTCCCTCTCTTCCTCATGAGCATCATGTGTTCCTTTCATCTCCCAGCCTCGTCACTCCCACTGGAGTTTTCCCAGGCATTGCTGTGCTCTGGCTCTTCCTCTGCAGACACTTTTCCCCTGCACCATCACTATCCTGACATGAACTCACACATCTGCAGAGCACTTCTTCTAGGATATTTTAATGGGCTTCTTGCTACTCCCTTGCTCAAATTCCCTCAGGTTTTTTCCTCCTCAGTGCTCAGGCACACTCTTGTAGCTCTTCCCATGCTCAAATTGCTGCTCCACTTGCAGGCACAGCCTCTTAGGAAACGTTTGATCTCCTCCGAGCCTCCTGGAGCCCATCTTGCCCTGTCCTCACCATGAGACACGTCACACTCCTCAGGATCACCAGTGGGGGGTCACCACCAGCCAGGCTTGACATGGTCACAAGCTGAGCTCAGCGTTATTTTAGAATCATCGAATCAGAGAACTGTCAGGGTTGGAAGGGACCTTAAAGATCATCTCATTCCAACCCCCCTGCCATGGGCAGGGACACCTCCCACTCCATCAGTTGCTCACAGCCCCAGCCAGCCTGGCCTTCCAAATGTCCAGGGATGGGGCTTCCAGCACCTCTCTGGGCAACCTGGGCCAGTGTCTCCCCGCCCTCCTGGGCAACAACTTCTTCCTAACGTCTCATCTGAATCTCCCCACCTCTAGTTTTGACTCATTCCCCCCAGTCCTACCACTGCCCAACAGCCTCAAAAGTCCCTCCCCAGCTTTCTTGTAGCCCCCTTCAGATCTTGGAAAGCCACAAGGAGGTCCCCTGGGAGCCTTATTGTGGCCTTCCAGATTCTTAAGGGGGCCTAGGTCAAGAAGGGACCTTCCCTGATCTGCCAAGGACTGGTGGGTTTTTTGCTTCCTTCACATCAGGAGCACTCCTCACCTCCTACCCATCTGGTTTATTTTACCTATTATGGGAAAGCAGGATGAGGAACTCAAGGCCCTGGTGATGTCCATCTCCTTGTCTCCTGGAGGCCACCCCAGGCTGGAGGTTCCATTCCGTGTCCTGCAGATCTCAGGCCTGTTGCACGGCTGGTGACACTAACAAACAGTGAGACTAATAGCAGGTAGGTCTGAGCCATGTTTTGTTCTTGGCAAAATGGTAATAAAGAAAAAGCTGCAGCACCAGGCCAGGAATTTTTTTTACATCTTCTTTCCAGAATGCTCTAATATCAGTTTATATCTGCAGTTCAATCCATGCTCTGGGAGAGGCAAATCGGCATCGCCAGGTCCCTCTGCCCTCAGCAAAGCAACTTCCCAGGAAGGGAGAGTCTTGCATGGATTTTCTCAGTGGCTCAGAGTGGATCAAGATCAGACCCCAAACACACAGAATTCCCCTAAATAACCAGAGGGACGCTTCAGCTGTGCCTCAAAACACTCTTTGTGTCATCTAACAGCACTTAACTCCTCCTGAACTGGTAGTGGGGGCAGCATGATCCTTCATCTGCAAATCCACCTGCTATGAAGAGCACCTTGTTTGGGCTCTATTTTATATAGATTCTATAGGGACATGAAGATGATCCAAGGGCTGGAACCCTCTGCTGGGAGGCCAGGCTGGGAGAGTTGGGCTCGTTCAGCCTGGAGAAGAGAAGGCTCCAGGGAGATCTTCTGGTGGCCTTTCAGGACTTAAACGGGGCCCCCAAGAAAGCTGGGGAGGGACCCTTTATGAGGATTTGTAGTAATAGGATGAGGAGTAACGGGTTCAAACTGGAAGAGAGGAGATTTAGAGTAGAAATTAGGAAGAAGTTCTTCACTCTGAGGGTGGTGAGACACTGGCACAGGTTGTCCAGGGGGGTTGTGGATGCTCCATCCCTGGAGGTGTTCAAGGCCAGGTTGGATGGAGCCTTGAGCAACCTGGTCTAGTGGGAGGTGTCCCTGCCATGGCAGGGGGCTGGAACTAGATGATCGAAGGGCTGCAGAGTGCTGAGGGCAGAGCATGGTGCAGGCAGGGGGTGCATGGGCAGTGCCCGGCAGTGCAGGCAGAGCCCAGTGCAGCAGCCAATGCCCAGTGGTGGTTCCCAGCACAGGCAGAGCTGGGTGCAGGGCTGGGTGCAGGCAGAGTGAGGTGCTGCAGATGGTGCAGGGCACACTGCAGGTGGGCACAGGGCTGGCAGCACGAAGAGAGCTGCAGAGATGACTGCTGCAGGCAGGGCTGGCACAGGCAGCGTGGGGCAGGGGAGGTGCAGGCAGCAGGCAGAGCGGTGCAGAGCAGGGCACAAGGCAGGCAGGGCATGGAGGGGGTGGCACAGGGTGCTGCAGGCAGCACAGGTACAGGCAGGGCCCAATGCTGCAGGCAGGGCAGGTGTGGGCAGGGCAGGTGTGGGCAGGGCAGGTACAGGTACAGGCAGGGCAGGCACAGGCAGGGCAGGTACAGGCAGGGCAGGTACAGGCAGGTACAGGTACAGGCAGGGCAGGTACAGGCAGGGCAGGTACAGGCAGGGCAGGTACAGGCAGGTACAGGTACAGGCAGGGCAGGTACAGGCAGGGCAGGTACAGGCAGGGCAGGTACAGGCAGGTACAGGTACAGGCAGGGCAGGTANCCCCCAGGCCGGGGTCTCGCCCCTCTCCAGCCGTGGCAATGGCCTCGCTTTGCCCCAAGCCCCCGGTGCTGACACCGGAGACCCTCGAGCTGAGACTAAGCACAGGGCACTAAAATCCCAAAGCTGCAGTGCAGGGAAGCAGCCCCTGTTCCCTGTTCCACCCAGTGCAGCCCCCCGGGATCTCCCAGTGTGTGCTTTGGGCAGATGCAGACCCTGCAGAAGCCCTGGAAAAGAAAAATCCCTCCTGCAAGTCTCCTAAGCAGGCTGGCAGGGCTTGAAAGCAATGTCCCAAGGAAAGCCAAGACGTTCCATAGGAAAAGTACTTTTGAAAGGAAAGATGGCTCCATTTCCATACCGAGCAGCCTGGCTTCCAAGTTCATGTCCTGAAATAGCCCCGGGAGGCATTTACCAGCAGGACTTCCCAGGAACACCCCCCCCTTTCTTTAACGCAGTCTCTGTGTCCTCACATCTGGAGATGGGCAGTAAATAAGCCAGTGACATCCCTGCAGGAACACCAAGGGATGCCCTGGAGGTGGCTGGGAGAGGCCCAGCCCCAGGAGCTCCCCGTGGCCCCCGGTGCCCACCGAGCCCAACCACCCGGCACTGATCTGAGTGAACAACTGCACAAATTAACTCAACCAAACGATTTTTCCAACCGGCTCAGAGCAGAGAGGCCAGTCAAGGATCTGCTGCAAGTGGTGAGGAGAAAAAGGCAAATGCAGGCTAGAAATGGCTGCCAATGATGGATCCAGCAAGTTGGGGAGCCTGGGGGGGAGCATGGCCCATGGCTGCACAGTGGGCAGCTCAGCAGCACCCCAGCTGATAGAATCATGGAATCATTCAGGTTGGAAAAGACCTCTAGGATCATCAAGTCCAACCGTGTCCAACATCTCCCTGACCCCTAAACCATGTCCCATAGCACCACATCTACTCGTTTGTTGAACCCCTCCAGGGATGGGGACTCCACCACCTCCCTGGGCAGCCTGGGCCAGTGCCTGACCACTCTGCCAGTAAAGAACTTCTTCCTATGTCCAATCTAACCCTCCCCTGGCACAACTTGAGGCTGTTACCTGATGCTGTCGGAGCAAGGAGGTTGCACCCAGGGCTTCCCTGGAGCAGGGGAATCCAGAGAATTCCTTCCCTTGGGAAGGACCCAGGGCTGGCTCCTGCTTTCCCACCATCACTCCTTATAGGATTTCCCCCCACCAGGCTGTGGCTTCATGGCCCAGGCATGGGGCAAGAGAAAGCAGATGAGATCTGCTGAGCTGGGAGAGGCTCTTCAGCTGCAAACAGCAGAGTTGTGTTTGGTTTGGAGGTGAATGGGCTGAGCAGATGTTTCTACCCACAGAGGGGCTGCAAAAATTAAAGCCAAAGTAACCATGAGAGACCACTTATTGCAACTTTTATCTATCATAGGTCATAGTCTTGCCCAAATAATCTCTACTGACCCAAAGACTGCAGTGAGGATCAATATTTCAATCCTATAAGACCCAGCTGCCAGCAGAAAGGGACCAGCAGGGACACTGGCTGGGGTGGGATCCACCGTGATCCTCCACAGGTAAACGTGGCAAAGCTCAGGCTTCATAGAACAACAGAATCCCAGCGTGGTGAGGGCTGGAAGGGACCTCTGGAGATCATCTCACCCAAGCCCTCCGCCAGAGCAGGGTCACCCAGAGGAGGGTGCTCAGGATTGGGTCCAGGCAAGTCTTGAAAGTCTTCAGGAAAGGAGGCTCCACAACCTCTCTGGGCAACCTGGTCTATCAAGTGCTTCGAGTGAGATGGAAACCCCTCAGGTCTCTGCCAGCCTAAGGAGCAGATTCCTCCTGGGGTTTGTGCTTGGTTAAAAGACATCACTCAGGGTCAGCAGAGACTGTCTGTCCTAGGTGAACACAGGTCTACCTTGCTCCATCTCCAGGTGGGATGGGCCTGCAATAATTTGGAAAAAGAAAAACCCAGAAAGGTGAAACAGGACTGGAGCACCTCTGCTACGAGGACAGACTAAGAGAGTTGGGGTTCAGGCTGGAGAAGAGAAGGCTCCCAGGGGCGCTTCTGCTGGCCTTCCAGGATCTGAAGGGGCTACAAAAAAGCTGGGGAGGGACGTTGGAGGCTGTCAGGTAGTGGTAGGACTAGGTCAAAACTAGAGGTGGGAAGATTCAGATGAGAGGTTAGGAAGAAGTTGTTGCCCAGAAGGGTGGGGAGACACTGGCCCAGGATGCCCAGAGAGGTGCTGGAAGCCCCATCCCTGGACATTTGGAAGGCCAGGCTGGCTGGGGCTGTGAGTAACCTGGTCTAGTGGGAGGTGTCCCTGCCCATGGCAGGGGGGTTGGAACTGGATGATCTTTAAGGTCCCTTCCAACCCTGACAATTCTCTGATTCTATGAAACAAGTCTTTGTGCAGGTAAAACCAGACCCTCAGTGTGTGATGTTTAATCACTGCTCCAGTGCAGGAATTCCCCTGTCCCACCACGGTCAGCAGTGAAGGTGTAAAGCCCAAAGCCATGACTCAGAGCACTGCCCACAGGGAGATGTCCCATTTCCCTGGCCCTGCCCAGGCCACGCCAGGCACTGGCAGCTCTCCCCATTCTGTGTCACCTCCATTTCCATTCCCAGCCCCTCCATCTCTCTGCCCCTCTCATGCCAGAGGGTCACATCACGGCGAAGACCTTTCAGCTTTCTGTGCCGAGCGTGAAGAGCTTCTTGACCTCACCTCAAGGATGTTTTCCAGCCCCCAGAACACTTTTGTAGCTTTTCTCCTTTGTGCTCCTACAGAAGCTGCCAGCAGAGCTGCCGCTGCGTGCCTGTAATAGCTCCTCCAATGCTGTGTGAAGGATCTAGGTCACTCCTGCCTCCTTGCTATTCCCCTTTCACAAACCCCACGTCAGGTGGATGCACAGGATGACTCTGAAGCTGCCCTGAATGATGCTTTGTGAGGCAGAGCCTCTCATCCTGGGGAACAGGGTTTCTGGGCTCTCAGGTGAGGTTTTGTGGATGGCTCTTCAAACACAGCGGCTGGACTGAGACTTTTTACCCACGCTGTTGGTTTTGCAGCAGTAACCTTTTTGTCATCCATGTAGATTTTATGATTGTCATTTACATCTTTAATAAACGACCCCACAGCTCTGTCTTTCCAGTTTCCAGTCCCTGTAGGAACAGCAGGTCTCCATCTCAAGGTGCTGGTGTTGGTGGGGAGCTCTGGCATGAAGCCAGCTAACATTTAACATTCTTAATCTAAAGCATTTCATGAGGTCCCTGCTAGTCCCATTTCCACAGTGACTCGTATCCAGTCTCCCCCTCTCATGGTGCTGCCAAAGTCTGCTTAAAACTGCTCAGACATGGCCTGGATGTTTTCACTAACCCCAATCCCTCACAGCAAAGACCATGAATTTGCCCAGCAAGACCCACTTTCCATGCCAAAACCATTAATTCTGTTATTTAGCCAACACTTAGCTGTAGAAACTCAATTATCCTCCCCACCATTTGATCTGGGTTTGTGGTTTCCTTTCTCAAACCATCACGACAATCCTGTAGCCCTCCAGTCCCTTGGGATTTTCCAAGTTTTCGAGGCTTGCTAAATCTCACCACTCCAATTCAGGCAGCTTCCCAGATAACTCCCTGGTGGGTGAGTCTCAGCTTCAGGCTTTCCAGAGTGTCAACCTGAAAATATTCAACGCCATGGAGCCTGCACCCTCCTTGCTGCAAACAGGCAGATCTTCCAAGGAGAGCTGGTTGAGCTGGAACAGCACCTGGGTGAACTCATGGAATTGTCAGGGTTGGAAGGGACCTTAAAGACCATCCAGTTCCAACCCCCCTGCCATGGGCAGGGACACCTCCCACTA
>VYZX01026068.1:1213538-1339132 GCA_013401335.1 Brachypteracias leptosomus
TAGCAGAGGTGCTCCAGCCTCTGATCATCCTCGTGGCCCTTCTCTGGACACCTTCCAGCACGGACTCACAGAGAAAAGCTTCCCAAAAAGATTCATACAATCTTCAGTCACTTGATTTTTTATGCATTCTAGAGGGATATTCTGTTCTGAAGGGAGCAGGAAGGTGCCGTGTTCACTGGGAGGGTGATCCCAGCCAGTGGTTTGTGAGTCTGTTGCTTCGAGGGAGCTGCAAACTATTGGCCAGATTTTGGGGGAGAAATTTGGTCAGAAAAGCTGAACAGAGACGGGAACTTCCTGGAGAAACCTTTTTGCAAATATTCAGAATGGTCACAACACTGAGAGGAGAGGAACAGCTGGAATCCCACCTTGTTTCACTGGAAGAGGAGGAGGGGAATACAGTAAATTGATGATCCCAAATTGATCTGTATGTGTTGAAGACCAGTAAAGACAAACAAATATATGCCTTGGTGGCCAAGAAGGTCAATGGCACCCTGGGATGCCCTAAGAGCATGGCCAGCAGATTGAGGGAGGTTCTTCTCCCCCTCTACTCTGCCCTGGTGAGGCCACATCTGGAGTGTTGGATCCAGCTCTGTGCTCCCCAGCTCAAGGGGGACAAGGAATGAGTCCAGCACAGGGCCACTGAGATGCTGAGGGGATTGGAGCATCTACTGTAGGAGGAAAGGCTGAGAGCCCTGGGGCTGTTTAGCCTGGAGAAGAGGAGGCTGGGGGGGATCTGATCAATGTTTATAAATCTCTAAAGGGTGGGTGTCAGGAGGATGGGGCCAGACTCTTCTCAATGGTGCACAGTGACAGGATGAGGGTCAATGGTCATAAACTGGTAAACAGGAGGTTCAACCTAAACATAAGGAAACACCTCTTTACTGTGAGGGTACCAGGGCCTGGAACAGGCTGCCCAGAGAGGTTGTGGAGTCTGTCTCTGGAGGCACTAAAAACCTGCCTGGACGTGCTCCTGTGTGATCCCCTCTAGGATCCTGCTCTAGCAGGGAGGCTGGACTAGATGATCTTCAGAGGTCCCTTCCAACCCCTCCGACTTGTGATTCTGTGAAATAACAAGACAAATAAATAATAACATTTCATATCAATCTAAGTTCAGTGAGTCCAAGACGACCCTCAATCTAAGCAATGCCAGAAATGCAAGGGGCAGTTTGAGAAGAGACAAACAGAACTGAAGCAATAACCTGAGCTGTACCCTCATTCCAACAGGTTATTACGAATCTGGAAAGAAAAATCATTTGCTTGAAATTTTCTACAATGGTTTGAAAAGCAAAGCAGGTGTCATGTCGGGGAAATGGCAAAAAGGAAAGAAGGGAGAGAGTGTAAGAGGAACACTGAACATGAGAACTTTCCCATCTAAATTAAATACCTCAATCAGCTTCAACGTCTGGAGGGGGGGAATGGTCTTTTCTTTCTCTTTTATTTTTGTGCACAAGAAAACTGATGAAACTTTTCATCCAGCTCTGACCTGCTTAGTGTTCCCCTGCATGCCAAGCCTTACAGACATGATGTATATTCTCCCACATCCAAACTCGAGAAGGATCCCTTGTTCCCTTGGCACACACGAAAGCTCAGCCAGGGGCCACCGAGCAGCCAGCGACCACATCCCAGCTCTGATGTCCCCACCAAGCCCCTGCCCCACAGCCCCACTGATTGACTCACCAGCACTAATGACCCATCCCCAGCAGCTCCTTATGTCCTGGGCCACCTCCCATCAAGGAGGGCTCTCGAGTGGGGAATCCCCCTGGGGGGATGAGAGGTCAGTGGGTTAAGACAGGGGGTAATTTGTGGAGGGTATGAACAGAGGGAATGAGCTCTTAGGGAGCGTGGTTGTGGCTGGGGGGATTAAAGAGCAGCAGTAGGAGACGTTTAGAATGAGGCAGGAACAAAGGGAATTCAGCCCCGGATGAGCCTATTAATAGTCTGAGGGAATTTATTACCAGTGTTAACAAATCGGGTGCTTGATGCCCTCCTATGTGCTGCTTCTGCAGAGAAACAGCCTCAGTTCTCTTGTGATACAAAAGGCTGATGAGGCACTTGCAAGGCTGATGGTAGCTGAGAAATTCAAACAACGTAGACCCAAAATAAACTTATTTTTTACACCTAGGGCTGGAGAAGTGAAACAGAAGCATCCTGGAAGAGCTGATGGAGCTGTGCAGGGATATGAGGAGATCTGGTGTTTGAGATACCAGGAACTGCTGAGACAGGAAGGGTGTTGGTATTGAGAGAGCCTGAAATCAGGTCATTATGGGCTGGCTAATTTGATATTAGAATAACAGGAAGACGATAAATCTGTACCCAAGCTTGGGAGGTGCTAAGCAGCAATGGTGGGGTGGGTGGATGGGCAGGAGTGCTCAAGAGAGCAGTAGCCCTGGGAAGAAGTTGGGGCTGAGCAAAGCAGGCCTGGACTGCAGGAGTGACTTTTAAATAGAGGGGGTTCAGCTTAAATTTGGGTGCAAGCAGTGGAGGGGAGAGGGTGTGATGGACAGGGGGGAGTGAGCCCTGAACATGGCAGAGTGACACCTCAGCACTGTGCACCCAGCCAGTGGATGTGGAAAAGACAGAAATAGTTGAAAAGAGCCATCAGGAATAGAAGAAAGAGAAATGTGTTATACTGGGAAAATTTGTTCTTCCTTCCAGACAATTTCCCACTCCTAAAAGAGCTTCCTTATACCCACAGAGGTGATTTTCCAGCCCATGAGGTCTGGAATAAAAATGAACCCTTTTCAGAGGACATCCCCCAGGTACATTCTACAGCTGGTCCCAGTATGAGTGCTTTGGGAAGGGGGACGGACGGGAGGTCCTGCGAGGTGACCTGCTGCTCCTCGGGGCTTTCAACCCTTTCCTCCTGCCTTTTCAAAGCAGGGGAGGAGATTCCCACCTCCCTTCCTCCAGGGAGCTGTCAAGTCCAAAACCACATGGATGAGAGAGCCAGGATTGCTGTGTGCACATGTTCCTTTAGCTCATCCTCTGCATCCAGCCCGTGCCCCGTTATTCACCTTCTAATGAGATCTCAGATTCAGGGTAAGAAGGTCATGGACGCTGGGACATTGGCTTTTTTCCTAGCAGAACATGGTCTCTATTTATATCACCTATGCCAGATTCAGGATCAATTTCTTGCAGAAAACAAAGTTAATGATATAATGGTAAAGTTGCAAGTAGTGGAAATCAGCCAAGGAGGAACTTTGGTCCTGGATTGCTGAGAGGCACTAACGAGGTACAAACAGGAGGTTTTCTTTCCAGCCACATTGACTTGTATCCACCTCCATCCTCTCCTCCTGAAGGTCCTGCTCTGGTGTGTCTGGCACCACATGCACCAGTGATGCCCTTTTGTAGCCATTATCTCCCAGTCCTTCCTCAAGCTGGCCCAAACCAGGCTGCAAACGTGCTGGAGCTTTTTTGGCAACACTTCATAATAAATGGCAAACCCTTTCTGTGGCTCGTTTCCATTGTCATATTAATCAAACTGATCCCTGTGGTGCTCATCTGGATGTCACATGTAAATCTTTCTGACCTCGGCTGCTGCTAACTCCACATTAAAGCCAAGGGGGGAATTTCTCTCCTGTCTCCATCCTGCAGCTCTTGGCTCTCGTACATTTGCTCCATTCATGAAACCCTGATTATTGTGGAAATGAGGAAATGCCAGAGTTGATGAAAGCCACGAGGGGCATCGATAAAACTCCTGAATTTAAAGGGAAGGTGCTCAGATGCTGTGTTGATAGGCAGCCCCATGAAGCCCTGATATGGAAGTTCCATGTCCTCCCATAACTGAGTACTCCACACACTGAAACAAAAGCCCTCACCAGCATCTCCAGCTATCCATCCAATGTGAATATCTCAGGAACAAGAGGTTTTCCAGGCCAGAACTCATCTTCAGCAGTGATCAGTGCCACCATTCAGAAAAAGACATGAGAAACCTCCAAACAGCAGTTCAGGAACAGCAACATCTCAGTGAGTTTTCTCCCCAGACCTTAGAAATTCCACCCCTTCTGATGACATAATGTCTTTATTTAGCATTTTTCATGGGGAGAAACAAGAAAATACAGGTTGTATTTTGCTCTGGTTGAAGAGCCATGAACTCATTGCTGGACCCCAGAAGCTCATTTGGCCTTGGGCAGGATCTTAAGCCTTGCTTAGGATGGACTGAGTCCAGCATCTGACCCAGGACAGCACCTACGTTGTGTTGTCTCTTGCCTTCAGCAGATGGAGACCATCCATCCTTTCTATTCCTTGGGAATCTTCCTGCAGTCTTCAGCCCAACACAGGAGGTAGCATTAAATCCCTGAAGGAAAAGAGAAGAGCACAGCAATGGGCTGAGGTGGTTTCAGACCTTCCTGAAAGGTTGTCCCATGGGCAGCAGTGAGCAGGACCCCACCTCTCGTCACACCACCAGAGCCCTTGCACCCCTGTGCCTCCCTGCTCAGGGTCAGTGTGGGCTCCTGGCCAGGTCTGGCAGTGGGCAATGCACAGATGGGCCATGGCTTGACCTTCCCTCCATGGCAGGTAATGGAGCTCCTGGCTGTAGGCAACCCTGCACTTAGAAATCATAGAATCATAGAATGGTTTGGGTTGGAAAGGACCTTAAGTACCACCCAGTTCCATCCCCCCTGCCATGGCAGGGACACCTCCCACTAGACCAGGTTGCTCAAGGCCCCATCCAACCTGGCCTTGAACACCTCCAGGGATGGAGCATCCGCAGCCCCCCTGGGCAACCTGTGCCAGTGTCTCACCATCCTCACAGTGCAGAACTTCTTTCTTACATCTACTCTAAATCTCCCCTCTTCCAGTTTGAACCCATGACCACTCATCCTATCACTACAAGCCCTTTCTTGGTAGACCTTTCTCAGGCACAACCTTTCGCAGCTCAACCAAGCCCTGTCTGCATCAGGGGTGCTTCCTTCTGAGCCTTTACTTCAGTTTTGATCTAAACCACACAAGTTTCTGTGTAATCCCTCAGAACAAGAAATCATTGAGGGAGAGACTCAGATGTTGGCCACGTCACTGCACGCACTGTGGAAAGTGTTCAGGTGCTTTCTCCCTGAGAAGACCTGGCACATATGTCTGTGAGTCACTCCAGAGTGGTGTCTCCATTGTCCCAGTGAAATATCTGGGTCATGAGAAGCCGCTGTTAGTCAGAAGGGATCCTTTAGATCCACTGACCATCCTCACGTGGAGATGATACTCAAGAGATATGTAGATGTGGTGCTTAGGAACCTGGTTTAGTGGTGGTCTTGGTAGTGCTGGATTAACAGTTGGACTCAATCTCAAAGGTCTTTTCCAAACTAAATGATTCTATGAGCAGCTTAGAAGATGAGAATTGGATCTCCAGAACCCAGCAATATAATTCTTTTTTTTTTTCTCTAAGCAATCCAGCAAGACATGAGCTCCTGCTCTGCATCCAGCTGCAGCTTGACCTGGTTGCTTTCTTTAGTTGCAATACCTGACAGTGGCAGTAAAGTCTTCAGCACGGTGAACACAGCAACTAGAGCTCAGCTCCATAGAGCAAATGGGAAAAGGCATCTTCAGCTGGGAACCTGGCTCCAGGAGCACCGTGTCCTGACTGGCAGGGATGGCAGCTGGTTACACTGGTCAGAGGGTGGAGGGCTGGGGGTGAACAGATGGAGGATGGGCTCTGCTGTGGATGTGTTGGTGCAAGGGGCTCAAAGGGATGTGGGGGAAGACAACACTGATAGGGGGGTGTGGGAACAAAGGTGGCCTTTGCAGTAGCCACATGTCACACAGAATAATAGAATTATTCAGGTTGAAAAGACCTTCGAGATCACTGAGTCCAACCGTTAACCTAACACTGCTAAGTCCACCCCTGAGCCATGTCCCTCAGCACCATATCTACACCTACTTTAAATACCTCCAGGGACGGGGACTCCACCACTGCCCTGGGCAGCCTGTTCAAGGCCTTGACAATGCTTTTGGTGAAGAAATTGTTCCTTATGTCCAACCTAAACCTCCCCTGGGGCAACCTGAGGCCGTTTCCTCTCGTCCTATCACTTGTTAGTTGGGAGTTCCCCAGCTAAGGGATGCTTTGGGGTACTGTGTGTAGGCTCTGGTTGCTCTACAGAACAGAGGAGGTCCAGAGGGAGGTCCAGCTCTAATCAGAAGAGGTCACCAAGGTCCATGGGTGCCCATAGGGTTGGCTCACATACATAACAGTGGTGTGAGGTATCTTTAGCTGGGAGTCCTTACTGTCTGGGGGGGGATTTGGAGGCACTGAGGATCATCTGGGGTATCTCCAGCTGCAGGGCAGGGCGAGGTCCTGCTTGGGATGGGAGGAAAGGGAGTATCTGGGGGTTGTCTGTCCCCAGTGCTGCATGAGGTCCACCCAGTCCTGGCCATCTCCAGTGGGGCCTGGTGCAGGCAGGGGGCTGTCCCCAGTGGGGACCCACACGTGGATGGACATCACTCTACAGCACCCAGAAGGTCTCTGGTGGGCACTCAGGGTCCATCCCCAGGCATTGGGATCAGAGTGGGGCTCTGCCCAGAGGGTCCCGGGTGGGCACTGGGTGATCCATTCGCAGGTGTGGACACCACGGTGGGGGCTGCCCCATGGTCAGTGTGTCCTGGGGTGGCACCGGGGAGCCCGTGCCCAGGCTGGGGCTCACAGTGGGGGTCTCCCTGTGCCCAGAGGCTCCCGGGGTGCGCAGGGGAGGGTCATCGCGGGGGCACGGAACGAGCTGAGGGTCTGCCCCGTGCCCAGAGGACGAGGGTCCATCCCTGTGTGAGGAGCGGGCCCGAGTGACGCGGCGCGGGGCAGCCGGCAGCGATCTGAGGATCCCGGGGCTTCGTAAGGGCTGAGCCGGGCTGGGCCGAGTCAGGCTGGGCTGAGCTGAGCCGGGCCAGGCCGATACGAGNGATCCGAGCCCAGCCGAGTCGATCCGAGCCGGTTCGGTCGCACTCGGCCCCCCCCGAGCTGCCCCCGAGCGCGCGCGGCGGCGCGGTCCCGGTGGGCAGGGGGCGGGGCCGCTCTGCCCCTGCTCCCTCCCCCGCTCCCCGCCTGCGCATCGGAAACATGGCGGCGGCGAGGGACTGAGCAGCCCCAGCGCTCGGCGGCCGCGCAGGTGAGGGGCGGCGGGGGCGGCGCGGAGCGCTCCGGCCTGGNCAGCCGCGGGGCCGGGCCGCGGTGGCTCCGGGCAAGGGGGGTGGTCCTGTCACCGCCGGCACCTGTTGGTGCCCGATAGGGCCCGTGTTGGGGCTTCCCCGGGGCCTCCCCGGCGGCGCCGCGGCTCCCGCCGGCAGCGGGGCAGAGGCCCGGGGGGGCTGCGCCAGCCTCCCGCGCCTGCCCGTGGGCCGACAGCCTCTTCCCGGCCGGGCGGTAGCTCCCGGTGAAGCATCTTGGAGGGGCTTTGTTGTTCTTCCAGGTGTCCCCGGGCAGAGGTCGGCCGGGGCGGCCCTGCCGGCGCGGGGGGCCGGGGCGCAGCGGCTCTTACAGCAGCACCGAGCCACGGTTATAGCGTTCACCTGGAGGCCTCAGAGCGGATCTTGCGGCCCGCCTGAGCCTGGCCCCCTCCCCGGCACCGTTATTATCTGCCGGACACTCCTTGCATGAAAGGGGAAGCCCGAGCGAGCTGCCGGAGGGTTTGCGGGACGTGGCCCCTGCCTGTGGGGGAAGGTTTGTGCCCTTCCTTCCCCATGAGCTCTTTAGCACGTCAGTGAAACCCTCTGGTAACCAGAGTGTGTTGTGGGGATGGACAGCAGTGCTCTGGGCAGGACCCACCGCCAAGTCCCCGCAGCTGGAGGTGTCAGGGGGGGCTGGACAGAGACATCCCATAACCAGAATCCCTGGGGAACCGCCTGCGCCTCCTTCACAGCCCTCCGGAGTCAAGCACTTGAATAGAGCTGGGAGTAAGACAAGATTTGAGCTTTTCATGTACAGCGAGGTGTTTAAAAATAAACACAGTGTCAGGCTGGCTCCTGCCACTTGCCGCTCAGGTTTAATCTCAGGCTCTTTGAAGCTGCCATGTCAAACCGTGGCAGCAGTTTGGAGCCCTGACTAAAGGTAGCAACAGCAAATCTAAACAGGCTGCCCGAGTTTTGGGTGCAGCGAGCAGCTTGGCTCCCTTCGGCCTCGGATGTTTTTGATTCAGCAGCTGAATCTTAAACTAATTATTTCCAGGGGTAAAGCCAGGATGTGGAGACCCAGCGCCGGGGTCTGCAGCTTTGATTCCTGGCTCTGTTTCTGTTTACTGTTGTTGTTTATAGTGAGCCCCGTGCACTGAGTGGCTGAGAGCAGCCATGTGGTAGCTCCTCTTTGGCAGCCAGTGTTATTGGGGGAAAATACTCTCCCACCTCGGTTCCATTGCCCGAGCAACAGCGTGTGGTGGGTTGTACTGGGGCTGCTGGCGGAGGGACAGCCGCCTCTCCTTCTCCTCGCTGCCTTCCTCTTCTCTTACCCTCACACTTCTGCTGGCCAGGCTGTGGGGTCCCCATGCTGGAAATCCCTGCAGTATGGGATGGTGGTTTCATGCCTCTCTTGTGCTTCGTAGCAAGCAGCAGCTTGTGGCTTGGTGCTGATGGGGGAAACTAAACTGGGCTGGTGAGGGGCTCAGGTGCTGGGGGCTGCAGCCGTGCAGGGCCCACACTGTGCAGTTGGGTAGTTCAGGATCTGCCCAGTAGATGGTATGAAAATGCAGCCAGAAACAGGGGAGTCCCTTGCAGCGGGCAAGAGGGAGATACAGGTATTTCTGTGCTATTTAAAGCATTTATTTTATTAAAGTCTGTTTTATTTGAGAGAGACACTCTGAACCTCAATCCTCCTGTTTCGGTATTTACAGCTGAGGAAATGATAAATCTTTATAAACTGCTTTTCAGTCAAATATTTGGCATTACATAAATCAGATGAGCAGCTAATTAAAAGAGAGCAA
The DNA here is from genome assembly GCA_013401335.1 of Brachypteracias leptosomus. Lineage (NCBI taxonomy): Eukaryota > Metazoa > Chordata > Aves > Coraciiformes > Brachypteraciidae > Brachypteracias > Brachypteracias leptosomus. The sequence continues at coordinate 1,222,430 of VYZX01026068.1, forward strand.
ACACAGGGTTTAGAAGAGGAGTGCCAGGGGCATCCCCTGCACGTGAGCCTGGTTTTCCTGAGTCTGAAATTTTAACAGTGTTTAACTTTTGAGTCACTTCTTTGGAAACTCGATGGATTTTGCAGCCCAGTGGGGTGGCTTTCAAGGAAAGATGCTGTCTGGGTATGAAGTGTTGGTGGTGTTCATCAAGTAGCTGCATTTCAGACCAGGTCTGGGTGATCTGGGGGTTGTGTCCTTGCTGTGTATCTAATTTAAAGGAGTCTCTGAAACTTGTGTTCTTCCTACTGGCAATTTGACACCCTGTGCAGATGATGCACACTGACACTGGGGCCTCCTCATCCTTACAGAGATTTTCCTGGTGTTTTAATTTTATCTTGCACTTTAAGGCTGCTCCTTCTTTGATCTTCAGGGCACATGAGAAACCTCAACTCCCTCCAACTCTGCAGCTAAACTTGAAGTATTAGAAGACTTTTTTTTTGTCTCTTCCCAAGCTGAACAAGCTGTTTTGCTGCTCTTTTCTCGTGGGCTTGTCTGCACAGCTGATCTCTGCCCCTCTCTGGACTCTGCTGTCATTCCACACTCCCTGCTCTGGCCAGGCCTGGCTTGGCAGGGCCACGTTAGCTGAGTTTCTGTGGAACAGTTTGTAGTGAGTGGGCCCAAATGACCCTGTTTTGGGTATGTCTGAGCACTATTACGTGTCAGGAAATGCAGATCAGACTGTTGCATATTTCCTTGTGTTGTGGCAGAGGCCTTGGCGTGCTGGGTGAGCTCCTGTGAGCAGAGCCTGGCGCAACATGCTGGCCAGGCTCGGACCTGGGGTCGGTTAGAGCTTGGCCTGCTTGGGTCTCTTAAAGCCATAATGTTTGCCTCTAGTCCCCTGTCTTTTTTTATTCTTTTTCTTGGCTGCAGCTGAGATTCAGTTTGTGATGAGACAAGCAGATTTTGAGTCGTTTACCCGTCCATTTAGGTTTGAAAAGTTTCCTAACAAGATGGCCAGGAGGAGTCCGTGAGAAATGGAGCGAGATGCTTTGAGGACAGAGCAGCAGCTCCAGCTGCCAGCTTCTTTTGCAGTGGTTAATCTCCTGCCTAGATGTGTATTTTATATAATTCACAGGCATGCCAAGGTAAAAGTCATCCCCACAGTTAAACTCTCAGTGTAAGGCAAGGAAAACTCTGCCCAGCTGCTTCACCCCAGAGGTACACCTTGGTGTGGCACGTGCACTCCAAGCCACATGGCGTTTGTTCATCCCTCTTTAATTGCCAAATGATAGGGTCTAATCCTAAAGGAAATTATTGTGGTTTTTTATTTTGTAAAGAACTTATCAAGCTTAAATATCTAACAGTGGAGACTTTTATAAAATGCTTGCTCAGTGTTTACAGTGATAGCACGAGTCTGAAAGTAGCAAGAAGCACGTGAAATCTTCTGTCTCTATCACAAGGTCTCACTGGAGCAAACAAGACTTGTCCATGTCTAGTGGCCTGAGCTGGTGGTGTTGGACCAGCCTCTGCTGAAGGCACCATCACCTCCTGCTTGTGAAGCTGTGCTCCTTGCTAGATGTCCAGCACAGCATCCTCTGGTGAATAGGGAATGTCAGAGGTAGCTTCAACTGTGAGCTCTCCCCAGGCAGGAGGAGAGTTGGGTGCAGGGCCATGGCTGCAGCCTGCCTGCTGCTGAAAACTCTCATTCCCAGAGATCTCCATCTGCATCAAATTTCCTTAAAAACCAGGATAATGCTTAGCTCTTTTACAGAGGTTTCTGCCAGACAACCTGTAGCAGACTGGGACGCTGTGATACACCGTGCTGTGATATGCAGGGCTCACCCAGACACCTACCAAGTGTTTCTGCCCCCATAGCAGGGGTTTAAGCAGTGTTGTGCCTGTGCCTCCACTCACTGTGCACAGTCTCGTGGGCTTATGCAGACTCATCCTGAGCAAAAGTTGAAGGATTTGGTTGTGAACTGAGGGCAGCAGTGAACATCCCTTCTGCTGCCCAGCAGTCCAGATGGATGGGGTGATGGCTGAAGCTGCTCTAGAGGAGGCTACCAGCACTTGTCTTCCTGAGCTCTGACTTTATTAGCAGCAGTGAGTCACCCCTGCAGCCCTGCTGTCTGATCCATAACTGGTCACTGGAGATAAGGGAACGAGAGCAGAGATGAGTCGATACGGCCAATACCAGCATGAGAGCTGATGAGTTCAACACAGGGCTGGTTTTTTCCCAGGTTTGTCCTTCTGAAATGCACACACCCCTCTCCATTTCTTGCTCAGAAGTTTTTTTGTATATGTTGTAAGTGGAATGGTGTTAGCACCAGCCAGAAGCCTACCTCCTCCTGGAGGTGCCTCCTGCCAGCTGATGTGCTCCGAGTTACCCAACTTCATTAGCTCTCAGGTTTCCCAGACTGACACAGTGTGAATAGTCCAGAACCCTTCCCGTGGCTCCGTTTTGTTTTTAACAATGGAAACTGCAGGAGTAGATGCCAGTGGAAGTTTGTGAAGCTCTGTCTTTGCCCATTGAGAAACATGCAGTTCCTCCCCTCTCCTGGCACCCAGGAGGTCCCTCTCCTGGATATCATGGTGATGGAACAAGTTTGGTTCACACCTCGCTGGAGTTTGCCTGGGCATGTGGGGGTAGATGCACCCTTTGGAGCTGCCCCAGGGCACTGCTGATGTTTGGCTCCAGGGAAAGACTCTGCTGGGAAGGCGGTTGCTTTCCAGCAAGGAATTTGTGTCTGGGGGGAGCTGGAGCACACTGGTGCTGTTTCATTCAGTTTAGCATTGGCGGAGTGCTCTGCAGGGTGGGAAGACCAGTGTGGCTTTGGCTGCAGCTGATTTGCACCGAGCGAGCCACGCTCCCTTCAGATGGGGTGTGCAGTGGAAGAGCCCTTGCTGCAACACCCGAGAGCCAGCGTCCAGCTCTGCCTTTGGCCACCCGGACTCCCCTTGCACTGTGGCCGCACCTCATCCCCAGCTCCCGGGCCTCTCTCCCTTCCCTGCTCCGCTCAGCCCCTGCCTCCTTCCCCCACGCTGAGCCCTCACACTGTTTGAAGCGGTGGGACACACATCCAGCTCCTCTCCAGTGAGTGGGGGGTGGCCTGTGTTCCCTCTCCGCTACCTCCTGCCTGTTAGCAGCTGGTGAGAGCCAGAGCCTCCCTGGGCCACTTGCCAGGGGCTGCCGGCCCTCCCCACATCCCCTGCTGTCAGCAGCCGGCCAGCAGAGCCCCTGGGAAGCCTGGCTGGGCTGCACACGTGTTGTGGAGAACGGGGACCAGCAGCACTTCATGAAGGCAGTAACAGGGACCAGCAGCACTTTGGGAAGGCGAGAACCTGGGCTTGACTCTGGCTCCTGCCAGCACAAAACACCATCCACCCCGTGCTGCTTTACGTCCCTCAGACCGGCCGATCTGCAGAGGTGACCACCTTGGGGTGAGGTTGGCTCCCCGAGCTCGGGTTGAACGTGCTGGGTGGGCTCTGCAGTGTGTGGGGGCATCTCCTGGCAGGCAGACACTCCCCTCCCTGCGCTGCTGCTACCAAGGGGCCCTCTCCTCCCTGCTCCCCTCTTTGACTGAGTGTGACCATTCCCGCCCAAGGTAGGAGAAATCCCTGCCCCAGGCACAGGGAGCGTTGTCCACACGAAGGTGCAGGGAGCAGGCAGAAGAGCTGACAGAGTCTGATGTGGACCGAGGAGGAAGTTGCAGCAATTCCAGTTTCTATAAATAATTGGAGCGAGTGCTCCCGTGGCCCGGAGCTGCCGCTCGCTCTGCACTGGGTTGGGTTGCTTTTTGTTTTGTCTTGTTCTGGCAAATTTTAAATAAAGCTACTAGAGTCCATCAAAATAGCGCAGTGGTTGTGTGATCAGATGTGGGCTTGTGAAGAGAGTCTTGGTTGTTTCGGTGTGTCTGGAGTGACCTTGAAGGATTACCTGCACACAGTGTTTCCTCGAGGTCTGTCTGAGCTGCCCTTAATGATTTCCAGTGATGGTGATTCAGCCTCTCCTCAGCAATCCACTCTGGTGCCTGGTCCCTCGGGGGATTAAGGAGCTCTGCTTGATTTCAGGCCAGTGTTGCTGTACTTCAGTGCTGTCACTTTGACATTTCCCCTTCTCTCTGGCAGGGGACCAAAGAGAAGAACAATTCTGTAAATGTAAAAGCAATAACTTGTGTAGAGTTTGATCTTCCTTTGTCCCCTCTGCTGATTCTCAGACTCTGCTGAGTGTTTAATCACCCAGGTTAGGGCAGCTGGGAAGCCCCAGTCCCGACTCCTCGTGTCGTGTTGGCCATAACTGACAATCCTTGATCTGTGCTGGCGTCAGTGACAACGTGGTGCTTGAGGTGACGTGTGTATCATGAATTCCCCTGTTGTCTCATACTCCTCTAGTAAAATGCTTGTCAGAGCTCTAAGTCTGTGGTTAGGAATGCATTTTATAACAGTCAACAAGATGACATCAAAAGTTACATGACTTGAAAACATCCTATAGAGACACTGCTGATAAAACTGTTGCTGAGTAGGAAAGAGCAGAATGTTGTTCTGTGTTACAGGGTGGGGTTTTGTCTCCTCTGCCTGTGGTTGAACATTCTATGAAATGTCCATTTTCTGTGCAACTTCACATTCTGCAGCTAATTTCCCATCCCCTTTCCACACCATGATGGGCCCCCATAATAACTTCAGGGCGTTATCACAACATTTCATTTCAATCTTTAATAAAATTGTTACAGTGCATTGCAGGGAGAGATGTACGGTTGAAATAGGCTGTGATTTTTTTGTTGGAAAGGGGAAAAGAAGGGATGAGGCACTCTCTGAATCTTTCCTGGGATGAGAGTTACCCCTTGGCAGAGCCTGGGTGGGCTAGGGTGGACTCATGGTGGTAAAGCAGGAATGATCCTGAAGCTCTCTGTGTTGCATGAAGTTGTCTGTGCCACAGTTCTCCTGCTCCCTTGCTGTATTTTCTAGCCACTGGTTGTTATCTGGGGCTCATGTTTTCCTGGGTTTTGTTTTAGTAGCAGCAGCAGCATGTGGCTGTTCCTTGTGGGGGCAAGGAGAGACTGCAGCAACAGCACCACCTTCAGTGCCCCTGCCAGCCTGTCTGCCCAGCTCCTGGAAAACGTGGCCACTGTGGATTTCATAGAGTCATAGAATGGTTTGGGTTGGAAGGGATCATGTAGTTACAACCCCCTGCCATGGCAGGGACACCTCCCACTAGACCAGGTTGCTCAAGGCCCCATCCAACCTGGCCTTGAACACCTCCAGGGATGGAGCATCCACAACCCCCCTGGGCAACCTGTGCCAGTGTCTCACCACCCTCAGGGTGCAGTTAGTCTCATTCTGTTTTAAACCTCACAATTTTATTTCCATTTTGCTTCTGCAGAAATCCTTGGTGAAACTTTTCCCTATTGCTTGTACCTAGAGCACATTCGTGGTGTTGGGCAGTTGTTTGAATGCTTCTGGTGGTGGCTGGATGTCTACAGTGGTAGGAACTGCCCTTCTGTGTGCACACGCTGCCTCTCCAGACCTGCCAGACTGGTGTGAGGTCCTGGGCAGGTGGAAGGTTCCCTGCTCCTGCTGGTGGCCAGCCCTGCACTGGGAGCCTTGTACCCACATGGTGCTGCATTTAGGCTAGGCAGTGGTGCAGGGACTGAGGCTGTACAGTCCCAGCTCAGAGGTCCTGGTGTGTGGAGAGCTTGTGCCTGCCTGCAGAAGGACCATGGAGACTCCTTGTCATCTGCTCACGTCCTGAGGTGTTAGACTCTTGGAGAAAATAACTCTAGAGGTAGTGCAGCATCTTTAAAAAGTGTTTTCAGGTGAGGATCTCCAAACTCTGCTAATGTGCTGTTAGCCACCAGATGTTGGGGTTGTTGTTAATTTATGTCTGTGTGTGTAGTTCTTACTATTCAGTAACAGTGTGATGCAGGTTCCCACCTTGTTCCCCAAGGGGTGGAAGTTTGTATCTTTTAGGTTTTTCTGTCCTTGTGTGCAGATTACTCAGTAAAATGCCTTTTTTCCCCTGTAGCAGAGTATCTGCTGTACCTCATGTTATGTACAGTTGACATGACATCATCCAGAAGCTATTGGTGACTGATGGGCAGCAGATAGCAGCTCTAACCAGCGTGGCCACCACCTCCCTGCTCTCCTGGAGCCCTTGGCTCTTACCACAAGAGAAATAAGTGAAGTCAGATGGCTGATCCTCCCAGCTTGTCACATCTCCAGAGGTGATGTCCATGTTATCATTTCTGCAGTCCCCAAATGGAGATTTTTTGGGGAGGCTGTACAATGGCCCACCCCCCCCAGCATGGCAGGAGGGACTGACTGCACTTGGGTGTTCTGCACTGTCAGCCCAAGCAGTCCTCCTGCTGTTCCAGCATTACAGTGGGGCTGAGGGATGGCTTCTTAATCCTGGCTCGTTTTCCATCACCGTGACCTTTGCTCTTGTCTTGTGCATTGCTGGCACAGTTTCTAATTGAATGTCTGGCAGGGTATATATAATATATATAATATTCAGTGTTCTCTCCTATGCCCGAGCAGAGGGCTCTCTCTGTTCACTTATTTCATATTGTTGTCAGCTGGAAAATCCGTAAATGCCCTGTGCTATTTTATGGCTTTATAAGCTGTACAAAATGTCCAGCAGGTACTTTAATGTCTAGCAGATAGAGTCTGTAAGAGCACATGGTTTTCATTAGCTCCCTGGCAGACACTGAACATACTTTCATGGCTGCAGGATGGACTTTGGGTTGCTTGTGCTCATGGTTGGGTTTTTTATGTTGGCCCCAGCCATAGGTACATGTTGTTGCCAGAGCCAGAGATTTCCCAGTGTCTTGTACAGACAACAGTGGAGGCCTCGCTGGAGTTTTTCAGTTTTCCAAACTCTTGGCCCTTCAGGAATGTAAAGCAGCCCCACAACTTTTCTTTACATAATTAAAAGCAGTCTGCTCAGGGTTCCTTGCAGGAGCTGGCTGGTGATTTTCCTCTCTGGGAGTCAGTCTCCTGGGGTGGTATTTTGGTGTACTGCTAGATTGCTCTTTCTTTTCTTATTAAAATTGACGGAAGTTTTGATGGGCACTTGATGGATTTTCTTTGTATCCAGACTTAGCAGCCTGTAGAGGATATTTCACCTATTTCACTCAATTTACAGTTTTGACTCCTGGGATTTTAGCTCCTGAAGTCACAGACGAGACCAGAGCTATACCCAGGATAAAAATAGAAAGCAGTAATTAATACCCATCCTCGGTGAGCCAGGCTCTGCTCGTCTCTTTTGACATGTTGCACTGCTGCAATTTCCTTTTCTTAAGAAATAGGTGAATTAATATCTCTGTACATGAGTGAGAAAATAAACCAAAGCTGCTCCTTTCCTGCCCTGCCCAACGTTCTGCTCAGGTGCAGTGGTTTGTGTGAGCTCTGCTCTCTGTGCAGCCCCCTTGCCTTGGCACAGCCTCCTGGACATCTCCCTCCATCCTGAGTTACCTCTGGCTCCAGGCAGCAGAGACCATCTCCTCTGCAGCTTTAGCAGGACTAAACCCAGGCTTGTGGGGCTCAGCTCCACACCGTGAGGGTTTGGATAATTATTTTTAATTTCTCTTGCAGATGAGGCAGATCAGTAGAGACTTCTTCTCATCTCTCCTCCAGTTGCACAAGAATCAGCTGCTCGGAGTGTTGGAAGGAAGAACTTAGCTCTGGTTCTGGCTACCCTGAGTTTTGTCCCTCTGAGGGTGTCTGTACACTAGAGGGATCTCCTTACCTTGTCTTCTCTAAGCAGATGGGCTCAGGAGGCCAGAGGGGTTGTGTTGGGTGGGTCTGGGAAGGTTGGCTGGGTGGATGTTGAGTCTGGGGTGGGGTTTTGTGTACAGACCTATGAAGAATTCACCCTTGAGTGTGACCTGAGCCACAGGCCCCCCCATGCTGCTTGATAGCAAGGATGTGACTGTGCTGCTGGACCCCAGGAAGTTAAGAACACTTAATTCCAGGGAAGGTCATTACTTTGTGCTGGAGGAGGGAAGAGAGCACCTCACACACTCCAAGTAACTGCTGAGTGATTCCTTTGGTGCCATGTGAGGCTGCAGGATGAGAGTTTCAATCACATCCTGTGTGTTTTCCCAAGGGTTATTGCTAAGCATTCAATTTAATTTAGTGGAGGAAAACAGAAGGCAGGAAAATGCAGTTCTAGGTGTATGTAACCCTCATCATCCCCCACGTCTCTGGTGGTTTAGCTCATTAGAGTGTGGGGATTTTGTCCCTTACCTTTTCTCCAGGGCTGGTTTGCTCTTGTCTGCTCCTGGAGCTCTCCTCTCCCTTTCTGGCATTTCAGTGGAAACACCTTGCCCTGCGTGTCTGTCCCTGGGGAGCATCCTCCTCTCTGTGCTGGAGTGCTCACAAGATCCAGGATAAAATAAGGATCAGGTCATCCCCTTCCTCTCTTTCCAAGGATTTCCTCATTTTCTGTTGTGTCCCCTCCTTACCATCCCTTTGGTTTTTTATCCCCCCTCAGGCTGCCTTTCCCTGCTTAGGGTCCCCTGAGGGTGTTATGCCGAAACTTTCTCCAGCTTACATTACTAGAAATAGTTAATGCTAAAGCTTCTCTCAGGGATTGTCACATCCAACTTGCAGCATCATTGCACAGTCTGTCGTGACACTTCCAATGGAGACACAACTGAAGTCAGACCTTTCTTTCTGCATGACCTCCTGTTTTCCCTTGCTGGGGACAAGGGTATATGTTGTCTTTCTGGAGTTAGGGTACATTTGTTTCATCAGTTAGAATTACAAATCGTGTGTGTGTTCAGCCACCCGATACCTCCTTCCTATATCTCCCATCCCATAAAGAGCTTAGTTTTTAATAAGAGGAAGCTCAGCAGAGAGTAAGTAGGTTTCTGCTGCAAAGCAGAGAGTAACTGAGGTTCTGGAGCATGTCCAGAGAAGGCCATGAAGCTGGGGAAGGGTGTAGAGCAGGAGTGTGGTGAGGAGCAGCTGAGGGAGCTGGGGGGGTTGAGTCTGGAGCAAAGGAGGCTCAGGGGAGACCTTCTGGCTCTGCACAACTCCCTGACAGGAGGTTGGAGCCAGGTGGGGTCGGGCTCTTCTCCCAAGGAACAAGGGACAGGATAAGAGGAAACAGCCTCAAGTTGCCCCAGGGGAGGTTGAGGTTGGAGCTGAGGAACAATTTGTTGCTGTTTGGGGTTGTTGTGGCTGTGCCAGGCTGGGCAGGGCAGTGGTGGAGTCCCCATCCCTGGAGGGGTTTGCAAGGTGTGGAGATGTGGTGCTGAGGGCCAGGGGTTAGTGGTGCCCTGGCAGGGATGGGTTAATGGTTGAACTCCATGAGCTTAAAGGTCTCTTCCAACCGAAACGATTCAATGATTCTAAGCATAAGGTTGATTAAACAGCTTTTGTACAATATGTTTACTGGGGTTTGAACAGGGTCCTGTGAAGTGCTTGCACTTTGGGGCAGGTTTCTAGGGCCACGTATGAGCCTGTCACGTAGCTGGGAGAGAAGGTCCTGCCTCTGTTACAGCCTGGTGGGAATATGGAAACCATGCACTGGGGTTTTTAATGGACTTCTGTTTAATTTCTTATTTAAAGACTTTGAAGCATCCTATTGTGTGCTTTTGTATGGGGTGACTTTGTAACAGTCATGGTCAGAATCCCATTTCAAGGTCTTCTGTGAGCCATCTGCTTTCATTAATAGCTCCTGGGTTTGGCATGTAGCTCGCTGCAGATTAAAATAGCCACGGTGCTGCAGAGCTTCCTTTACCACCATCACTTCAGCTTCCACTTGAGTCCTCACAGAGAGGCTGCTCTGCACTGCACCCTGCTCTGAGTGACCTCCAGCTTGGCCCTGGGCAATGAGGGGTGTGTGACCCAGAGCAGGGAGGAGAGAAGGCTCCAGGGAGACCTTGTTGGGGCCTCCAAGAAATCTGGGGAGGGACTGTTTACAAGGGCTTGTAATGATAGGATGAGGGGTAATGGTTTCAAACTGGAAAATGGTAAATTTAGATTAGAAATTAGGAGGAAATTCTTCACTGTGAGGGGGGTGAGACACTGGCTCAAGGTGCCCAGGGGGGCTGTGGATGCTCCATCCCTGGAGGTGTTCACGGCCAGGTTGGAGGGGCTTTGAGCAACCTGGTCTAGTGGGAGGTGTCCCTGCCATGGCAGGGGGTTGGAACTAGATGGTCTTTGAGGTCCCTTCCATCCCAACCCATTCTATAATTCTGTGTTGGGGTGCACCACATCTCTGCATGTCTCTGAGCTCCTGGGATTGCTGTGGAAGGAAGCCCAGGTATGTGTGCAACTGACACTCCTCTCAGGGAGTCAGGGTATGGGCAGAACATGCTGGGTGCCATGTGTGGTGAATTCTCTCCTCTACTTCAAGGTGAGCCCTGTGGGTTGAGTGTCAGGTACACTGATGTGCCACTCCAGATACCTTCCACTGCTGTAGCCCAAGCCATTCCTCTTCTAAAGGCAGAAAACATCAGCTTTTGACTGGGTGAGTCCTGCTGCCACCCAGCAGTGATGTCACAGATGGTTCAGTGGCACGACGTCAGCCTAGGGCACCCAGGTTCAGTTCCTTGCTTTGGCATGTTCTTCCTATACAGCTCTTGCTAAGTCCATCAGTCCCTCAGTTTTCTACATCTCAGAGGTGCCTCACCTGCCCCAAAGCCAGTCCCCTCTGTTGGTTTCTGTTCCGGTGCTTTTGGGAGAGCTCCACTGGAGGTACAGAGGTGGTTTGGGTCAGAAACATCTCTGAATAACACCCAGACCTGCTGCTTTTCCCAAAGCTCCTTCAGAATGTTTATGGTGGTCCATGGTCTTGGTGACCTCATTCACATTGGGATGTGGTACCCGGGCATTGCTCACCCAAGGGGAGACAATGGCCACACAAAGCCTGAAGCTCAGTTGAGCAGCAGGACCAGCCATGAAGGGACCTGCTGAAATAACTCTGGAGCAGAATGAAGCTTCCTTGACTCCACCTGTAATGACACAGGATTGGTTTTGTATGATTAGCTTAAATCTGTGCTACATCTTCATGGTGGGTCCTTCCCTGTCCCCGTGACAGTAAGAGGTCTTTGTTGCCTTGGGGAGGAACAGCACAGGACCCTATGCTTGATGTTTATCCCTGTCCAAGACAGGGGGGTTGGAACTTGATGACCTTTAAGGTCCCTTCCAGCCCAACTCATTCTATGATTCTGCGTTGCCCTGCATGAGGAGGCTTTATGTTTGCACTGGTTTTTTACTATTTGTGTGGGGTTTTTAAGAAGCCAGACAAGACTGATCTTAAAACCAAAGCAATTCTGATTTTTCCACAACATGTGACTTTCTTAGAGCAGTCAACTTCCATGTTTCTAAGAAGGATTTGAGTGGCCAGGGTGCTCAGTCCCATCATGACAGAAATGGCAGGTGTGGAGCAGACCAGCTTTAACTCCCAGCTCAGCAGTAGAGAAGTCTGTACTGAGAAGATTCAACAGGTTAAGGGGTTCCTCTCAGCAGCCTCAAGCCAGATTCTCTCACCTGGCTGCTTTTTTCAGCCCTTTTCTCTCTCTGTGTCTCTCAGCCAGGGTGTCCTGGTCCTGGAGTGTGCCAAATGTTGTAGATTTTATTACAACCTCTTGAGTTGTCGTGGAGAGCCAGGGCTGCTCACAGTGATGCACAGTGAGATGGTTCTGTTCAGAGCCAAGGCCCATGCTGTGGGGTTTTCTGAGAGAGAAGGAAACTTTTATTGGAATCCTGCAAGGTTTGATTTCATTTGCTCCACAGTCATGAGAGGTGTAACCACTGCAGCCTCCCTCGGGGTGGTGAGTGATTCCTTCCAGTGCTCCCTGGTCTTGCCCTTGTCCTGAGCTGTTGGCTTGCCCTTGAGCTCGACTCAGCAGTGTCTGATGATCCAACTGTCATTTGCTAGGAGCTTGACCCATCTCCTCTCCCCTCCAACCTGAAGGTGTTCCAGAGGAAGTCATAAAGTTGATGTTTCCATTGTGGAGACGTGGCCTATCCAAGTTTTTTACATGGTTTTGTCTCTCTCAGAATACGTTCTCCCCTGAGACTTGGCTCTGGGGCTAAGGAAGTGTGTTGCTCATGATCACATCTCCGAGACACCTCCATGTCTTAACATATTCCCCAAGAATGTGTTTCTGAGGAGCCAGTCATGGAGTCTGGAGTTTATCAGTCCACTTCTTACGTGGTAGAAAGATAAAATTAGTTCCAGAGAGAGAGAGATGTTGGAAATGACAGAAAATCCTTCTGGTAGAAAGAGAGTAATGGTTTGCAGCCATCAGATATTTCAGATCACACAAGGGGATGAATACTCCAGATGGAAATACGAACGTTCATTGTTACAGGGTTTCTTGGAAAAATTTCCTGGGAAGGACCCTGGAGACCTAACGAGGGGAGGTGCTTTCAGAGGTGCTGCAGCTTCATCAGCCTTTGCTTGGAGCTGCCAAAATGTGGCTTTGCACAGAGGAGGAGAAATAAAACTCCAGTCTCATCCAGGAAGATGATAGCAGGGAGGTGGAAGGAAATAAACCTGTTGATTGGGATAAATTCTGACTCAGCTCTTCAAACTCTGCAGCTGCTTGCTCTTGAGAGTTTCCTTTGGGTCCCATGTGAGCATTTGTTGTTCTGGTTTAGTGCTGCTTGGGGGTTGTGGCTGGCTCTGAGGAGGCTGGAGGAGATGGTGCTGGGAGCTAGTCATGGGCTTCTACCCAGAGGAGGGGTCAGTCAGCTGGCTCAGCAGAGCACACTTGGAGGGGGAAAACCATGATTTCAGACTAGCAGAAGTTCTGGTATCCACAGGTCAGGCAGAACTCTGAGGAGCTAAGCCCAGTGTGACAGCTCAGAGGTGAGAAGTGTTTCAGATCCTGCCAGTCCTCTCATTTCTCAAGTAGGCTGGAAGTGCCTTTTCTCCACCATAGAAGTGACAATGGCAAAAAGAGACATGAAAGGGGCAGGCTGTGGTGGTTGTGTGCATCTGCTCATCACCTCTGGGCCTGGGTTTCTGATGGGGTTGGGATGCAACTGGGCACTCCCATGTAACCCATGGTGCACACATGGGCTCCCAGAGGGTGCTGCAACAGGACCTGGCTTGGCCGAGCCTGCCACTGGGAGCTGGACTGGCACCCTTACAGTGCTGCCCTCGCCTTTCCCCAGGGAATTTGTAAGGGATAGCTCCTTATGATTGGAAACACTGGTAGTGTTTGATGGGAAGATACCCGTGAAGAAAAGCCCCGTTGATGCAGGGGTTGTGGAAGGGATTGTTCCTGGCTGGTCTGGTGCTCCAGTCCTGTGCTTTTGTGGGGAAAACAGCAGTGGCTGCAGGCACTCTGCATTCTGAGCATCCACCAGGATTCCCTTGTCGCTGTCCCATGGGATTTCCAAGAAGCATCATTCTCACAGTCCTCTGGCAATATGCAGAGTGCTCTTTTTTTGTCACGATCCTAATCTGTGGGGTATGGATCCGACCTCATAAAACCAGTTTTCAGCTTCGCTGCTGGTAGTTTTCTTCCTCTCCTCTCTGAAAACATCTTGCCTGCTGGCAAGTGCATTGTCCAGGGCGGATTGGAGCTTGGCACGCTGTCAAGGAGCCTTCAGTTCCCCTTTCAATCAAACATGGTAGCACTGCGAGCTGGCTTGGCCTCCAGCCCAAGGTTCACCATAATCTTCCTCGGATAATAGGAAGTCCAAACAACCCCAGGAAATAATTCAGATGCGAGTGGTGCCTTTGGTGGAATAAAGAAGTGCCTGGAAGAGACATTAAGAGCCTGGGCTTTAACTCTTTTCATAATTATGCACTCCAAAGGAGCGGAGCCTTTGTAGATAAAGAGATTACATGCATCTTATGAGGGCTGTGTGGATGTGACAGTGTCTCCCACCCACATTTTCTCACTTTTTGTTTTACTGACATTGCAGTGGCAACATTTAGTGGAAGAACACTGCAGAGCAGGCTGCCCTCTAACCCTGCAGGTCCCTTCCAGCCTGGCACAGGTACATTGGATCGTTCTCCCTGCGGGGTGATAAGGACGAGCTCTTGGAAGAGCCTGTTGGTAAGAGCAGTGGGGGGGAGAACTTAATTAGCTGAAGATGCATTTTGGTGATGTTTGTGCTGAGGGCTGAGCTGTGACACCAGCACCAGTCTGAGCTGGGCATGCCCTGGGTGCTCCCCAGCCCTGGCTGCCTCTGCTGCCTTGTGCTTTTGAACAAGAAAAAGGAAAATACAGCCAGGGTATAAATCTCAGTGTCAACCAATGCCGGGGGTTTGCTGACAAATCCCTGTCTCAAGGTGGTGTCTGGCCTCTGGCTGTGACCCAGTGCCAGCAGCCTGAGCCAGGTTTTTCCTTGCTGATAGGCAGCAGGTAACAGGGTGAGGTGGTGGGCAGGATCCAGCCCATCTCCCCCCTTCCAGCCCTCCTGTGCTTGAGGGGTGGGTGCCAATGGTCTGTGCTCTCCATACCGGGTACAGCTCGAAGTGCTGGTTTGCCTTGGAATGTCTTTGTCCTTTTTTAGTGTTTCTTGTTTACTTGTCTTGATAACATCCTCCACGAGGAAGTTTTGTGTCTGTTCTTTTCCATAAAGCAAAATTTTCTTCTCCCTGGTACATAGTTGTGGGGTTTTGGTGTTACAGGATTGCTCTGCTGCTCTGTGCAAAGGGTAATTTGGAGTCCCCAATTCACTCCCTTCGTGCTCTTCATTATTTTATGCGCCTCTCTTGTGGTCTCTCCTTTTTATTACTAATCAGGTCTAGTCTTTTAAATCCTTCTTTGTGCAAGAGTTTCGTTCTACAAAAGCTGAACTAGTTTCTATCAGCTCCGTTGATGTGATCTTACTCATATCAAAGGTGTTTAACAGCTCGGGTCCCGTGTTCGCGTCGCAAGGAGAACTTAAATTGTGTCAGGTTCTGCTCTGCTCTGGCAGGTGGGAATGTTTGTTGCAGCTGTCTTTAGATTTAAATTTGGATGTTTTAAATGAATTAAATATGAACATGAATAATGCAGCTGGTAACCTCGCCTTTCTGCAATTAAATGCAAACTTTCTCATTTTGTCTCTGTGCTTGCAGGGTTTGATATGCCACAGTATTTGCACTGACTTTGCTGTCTTGTAGGAATGATGGGGAACTAGAGCCCATGACAGTTCCGTGGAGCCGCTGGCACTTCTGAGAGCTCGGTGAGTGGAAGTTGTTTGAAACTCTGGGAAAGGCACTTTAGCTGCTACAAAAGGCAGCAAATCAGTTGGCCTGTTTAGGTTTTAAGGTAGCATCCTGCTGAAGGGAGTGTGCACGTTGAGCTGGCCTTACAGGGTGTAAACTCTGGAAACAACGCCACATATAACTGTGGTCTGTGCTTGCAAGATTATCTTGATGTCCACAAGCATGAGAAATACAGCTTTGCAAAGAGGTGAGCATTCACTCTGCACCAGGGTCAGATCTGGAGGGGACTGTGGCAGCGTGTGCTGGGCTCTGTGAATCTCGAGTGCTTTATTTGATGCAAAAGTAAGATTATTTCCTTTGTGCCATTGACCCAGCTGTCGTCAGGGGCGTGTTTGTGTCTCGGGTCATTCAGGGAGATCCATCTGTGTGGACAGCCCATTTTTCTGCTTGGATACCAAACTGTAGCTTCTGTTATTTATTACTTTAAGATTGTTTTTGAGTCTTTGGTCCCATGTGAAGACCACGTCTGTCCGTGCTGTGCTAGCTTGGCTGTCCTGCTGTTCACTTTCTTCTCTCTCCACTGAAGTCTCTCTTCCTCCCTGGCGTGTTTCAGGCTTGCTAAAGCCCACAGGTTTTGTGATTCCACTTGCCTCCCAATCAGTCATCAGTGAAATAAACTTGTGGGGTATTTCAGGTTGGAAGGAACTTTGGGAGGTGCCTGTTCCAGCCTCACACACAGAGCTGGGCTGGCTTTGAAGTCAGGCTCAACTTCAAGGTTCGATCAGGCTGCTCAGAGTGGTGACACTTGGAGTATCTCCACAGGTAGAGATTTTAGAGCTTTGCTGGGCAGCTATAGAATGAAATTACAGCCAGTGGGAATTGCCAGTTCCCAAGCCCTGTGTTAGTAAGTCCCACCTTAGAGCAGCTGAGGAGGGCTGGGGTCCCTGTGGCTAAAGAGTGGGCAGGGCCCTGGGACACAGTGAGGCTGGTGGCTCCAGTGACTCGTGGTGGGCAGGTGGCCTGAAGCTGCACATCCTGGGGTTGGGCTCTGGCTCTTTGCCTGTTGTGTGGCCCTGAAGCACACTCATTAATTTGTGGAGTTTGGGTTTTATTTTTCATTTTTGAGTTGTGATCTTGCAGAGTGAACCCACACGTTACTGTCCTGTGGGGTGAGAGAGTTCAGGGGAGTTGGGTGGTGCAAAGCCCCAGTGAAGGACCACGAAGGGTGGCAGGAGCCAGGCTGGGGCCATCTCATTTGGACAGCTTCTCACAAGCATATTTTGGAGTGCCCAGGCTGGCAGGCACGTGGCTCTCAGCAGAGTGGGAGTCCCCACACAGCCTCAGTCTTCTCCTTTGGGCAAGAGTCACCTTTTTAAACTTTTTTTAATAGGAGCGACATTCACAATGTCCCATTTTCTTCCCCAACATGAGCTCTTGCTGAGGGCCCACCACAGTGTTGGCTGATGGACACCAGCAGTTCTCTGTGTGCTTTGTGAGTGCTCAGGGTTCCTCCCAGTGCCGCAGGCCAAGGATGGAGGGTGCAGTAGTTCCACTCTCCTCCCAAGCTTCAGCCTTTCACAAATCACATCTGAGCATCTCATACATGGTCACAAATTTTTCCTCCTGCAGGGAAGGGTCACACATCCCTGCTGGGCAGTGCTCAGGCTGAAGGAGCCCTTCAGAAGCCATTGGAGAGGCAGAGCAGCACCCGTGCTGTGCCCATCTGTGAGAGTTATGATTAGTGTTTGGGTTCTGCAGATAGTCCCCTGTCCAGGGAGCAGAGGTGCAGAGCCAGAGCTGGTGAATGCTGCTCTGGTGCCTTCATATAACCCCTTTCACATGGGGGTTTATGGCTCAGGGACTTCTACCAGCTTTTAATAAAAATGACTGGAGAAAATTATGAAAAGAAGCATTAAAAGTTGTAAATAAGCTTTCACATGTAGATTACCTCCCACTGTTGAAAGGAAAAGAGACTTTACTCCTTTCACAAGTATGCACAAACAAACACTCTATTTATGAGAGGGGCAATAAGAGACCACTGTGTACCTCTGGATTTGGAGAAAATACAACCAGGGTATTTTTTTTCCTTTAATATTTAATATTCCTTTAGAATTTTCCTTCTTGGGCTATTGCTCAACGTTGCCCAGAAAGGCTGTAGTTTGTAGTACTTTGGCAAACAATTAAACTCTCTATTTCTCTCAGGTCTGGGTCTCAAAATCAAAACTTGTTGCCAAGTTACATCCGTAAATTACCCTTTAAGCAGCAACTCAGAGTCAGGTCCCGAGACAGCTCCCCTTGACCTCCTCCAGCCTGCCCTGCTCTGAACAAAATGGAGCTCCACTGACACAATTAATCTTTCATTCGTTAGTGTAGTGTCAAAACATGCTTCTTCTGCCTTTCCCGAGGGCTTGTTTGGGGCTCAGCCCTTCATTGGGACGTTTTCTGGCAGGGCTGGGTGCAGGAGGCAGTGCCTGGCGAGGAGGCTGTGCAGGAGCACGGGTGTCTGTCCGTGTCCAGCACACAGCTCCCAGCAGCTCAGATTTGCAGTATCATTTCCTTATAACAGGCATGCAAATGCTCTGTCTTGTTGGGGACAGTCCAGCCAGTTTTCTTCCAACCAGGAAAAAAACACTGCAGCACGACTTGGCCGGTCCTTGCAGGACTAACAGCGAAAATATTTCCTGGGTCATTGTCCAATTTCTCATCCTTATTACCCAGAACTGCTGCGAGCAATTTGAATTGCAAGTGGCGAGCTGGGGATTGCGGGGCTGCTTTGCCAGAGTTAATGTTGTGTTTCCATGTGTTTTCTTTCATAAATTTCAGCTCTGCCTCTCTTTGTTAGCGAGCAGGAGCAGCCCCCTCGCCAGGCACACGCTCGGGACCCGCTGGGGCGTTAGCAGAGACTGGCATATGCTGCTCTCCCTTATTTATGCTGCTCCTGCTGCCATAAATCCGAGTTGTCCGTGTCTCAGAGCAAGAGTTGTAGTTGTAGGGGAGTTGAAATGAATTGCCTGTGTTTGGTAGGAGATGTTCTGTGCAGCACAGTGAAAGAGCATCTATTTTCTCCCCGCTGTGCGATTAGTTAATGTTGCAGATGAGTGTGTGCTCCAGAATGGGGAATTTTCTCATGTTTATTTCTTTTGTCCTAGACACCTTCAGTTGTCTCAAAGCAAGCAAGTCCCAGGACAAGGACAGCAGCGGGTGATAGAATGCGGAAACCAGGCCCTCAAAAAGGTGAGCAGGGATGCTTGGCACAGCCACAGGCCCAGCTGGTGTGGACCGAAGGACCAAGCACCTTGGGAGCTGGCGATAGGGTGGAGTGTGAGGGACGTGTGGTTGCAAGCTTGGCACAGAGCTGCTTGTTCCTTGGGCAGCGTGCAGAGAACGCTTCATCAGCCGGGCAGAGGAAGGGTCCCTGGGCGGGTGCACCCCCGTGGCATGCGGGGCAGTGTCAGGTGGTGAGGGTGCTCTGCAGGGCCCGCGGCACCACCATCTGCTCCTGCTCCCAGCGTGAGGCAAACTGCTTCTCACTGGCCTTCTAATGAGGCGTGAAGCCAAAGAGCAGCCTACCTTGTGGAGAGCAGATCTGTTCCGGGCACTTACCCTGTCCCCACACACGCAGCGGTGTCCGCGCGCTGCCCGCGCCTGCCCCGGCAGAGGGGGTGAAGTCAGGCAGGCAGCTGAGCTGCTCCAGCTCCTTGTGCTCAACAAAAACATCGATTTCCCTTAGTGCTGGGCCACGCGTGTGCGTTGGGCTGGAGTGATCTCATCACACGGGCTCGGCAGGGTGGGGGAAGGGAGCAGTGCAGGGGCTGGAGCATCCTCCGCAGTTCTTTGTTCACATCTGCTGCATGCTCACGGGGGTTATTGCAGGAGATTGCTCTGCTCCATTTCTCTCCTCTCTTTATTTTTCTTTAAAGATCTCCTTTGTTTCTCTGGTGGTTCATCTTCCAGAAGCATTATCCTCTTCCTAACGCTGCTTGTCCTTTAATGAAGTGAAAATAAATGGAGGAAAGCAGGGAATGGGGAGAGCCTGCTGCGAGGCAGCTGGAGGGCTGGGTAATAAAGGAGGCAGGTTGATTAGTCAGCAGCGTGGCCACAGGCCTGGCACACAGCTTGTCCTCTCCCCCCGTGACCTGAGCTGTGAATGCTCTGCCGGAGGTTGCAGAAGCAGCACCTGCATCGTGCCCACGTGGGTTTCTGTCCTACTTACCTGCTTTTTGAATAATGCATTGAACTTCCCCTTTTTCTTTATTTGCCCGCAGAAATTCTTGTGTTTCTCTCCCTCTCCCTGCTTTTGCAGCCTGCTTAATGAGGATTTTTGCATGTTAAAGGTTAAGATAAGATCTAGCTTTGCCTGCAGAGTGTGGTGAGAGGCTACTTTGAGCACAGGGATGTTATTAGAGAGCTGTCAGTGCAACAGGGAGAGGAGTTTACCCATCCTGGGGGGCTTAAATACCTTGTGTCCTTTATTCTTGCTTTCTGAAGGAGCTGGCAGAGCACTGTCCTTTATGGGAACACACCTATAGGAAGGGTGTCCCTCCATCCTTTTCAATCATTTGTGTCTCTCCAAGGAGGCTCTTTGTCTGGTCCATGACTAGTGATGCTGTGCCCACACTCCATATGTCCCTCGTGTTCATGTAAGACATAAAACCTACATGGCATCTTCCTGTCCATTGTATTGAAGAGAAGAAGAAAAGAAGATTGCAAGAAGAGAAGATTGCAAAAATAATGGTCCAAAAGCAATTTCAGACATCTTTAGACCCACCAGGCCACTCTAGCAGCAGCTCATGGCCTGACTCTTTCAGCTACTCCTCACAAGCAAAACTTTTCCAGTTTTCTTTTGTCTTTCTTTCTCAAGTAACTGCTCTTCACGGGCCACAGCACGTTTTGTAGAGCACTACCACGTTGTTATTTGTAATAGCCCTAAAAATGTCATGTGAAATAAATGAGCTGGGCTTCAGCAGTGCTCCTGGGGCACGTTGCTCGGGCAGCAGCAGTGGAGGAGCTGGCTCAGGGTGAGCTGTGCTGTGGCACACGACCTGGCACCCCTCCACTGGGCTGGAGGCTGCAGAGGCAGGGATGGGCATCCCCCTCTTCTTCCTCTATCACTCTCCTGAGCTGTCTTGGGAACTTTGGGGTTTTTTCATCTCTGAGGCCCAAAGCTGCTGTGAGCAAAGACAGCTCAGAGGAGATGCTCTTCAGAGCTGTGCTTTGCTGTGCCCTCCCACGAGCTGCACAGGACACGTGGTGGTAACCTGGTGTGGTGTGTGGGGTTTCAGAGAGGTCCTCTCCCCATCACCAGAGAGGATCGAGGCTGTTTGTGTGAGTAAGGCTCCCTGCAATAAATTGAGGCTGATAAATAAGCAGCAATTCAGGCTCCACTCCTCACCCTGCAAGACCCACATGAGTCGTTTTCCGAGACTTTCACATTTGTTCCTCTCGAGCCTCACCCAGAGTTAAAATGATGGAGCTCTAGAAGTTTGCTGCTTTTTACATTACTGCTTGTGGTGGGAGAACACAAGTTGGTGAGGACCAAGGAGAGACTAAGGTGCCAACGCAGGTACCTCATGTCAGGTGATGCCAATGGAGACACCTCATGTGAGGTCTTCTCCTGAGCTGTGGGGGGGAAGGGAACATGCCCCAGAGATGTAGACGGATCATCCGTGGTGCCTGTGGTGGTGATGGGGAGGTCACTCCTCTCCTCTGAGGTGCCTGACAAGCAGGTGACATGGGCAGATCATGTTGCAGAGGGCATTAGGTGGCTTCTTTCACTGACACAAATGCTTTATTTCTTGTCTCAGCCATAGACTGGAAGGATGGTAAAAAGCACAAGTACGGCCGCCCGTCAGAGTCCCCCTCGCAGTACCAAGGTAAGAGAGCACCCTTCTCTTCTCCCCTTCTCCCTCTGGGCTTTATTACTCCCTAAAAGCTTTTTGAGTTGTGTGGATGTGGTAAACTGCAGCAAGCAAGGTGATAAAATCTGCTTTAGGACAGTCCTTGTGTGGCCATGGTCAAAAATGGCTGAGAAGACACCAGGGTGAGGATGCACTGAGCTGGCTTGTTCTTAAACCAGACAGGATCCAGCTGCTCTGTTTCTTGCTGCCCAGCCACGAGTGCTGAGGGGTGACTGCCCACAGGGACTGCCCCTGGGGAGGGACTTTTGAGGCTGTTGGATAGTGGTAGGACTGGGGGCAATTGGTCAAAACTAGAGGTGGGGAGATTCAGATGAGACGTTAGGAAGAAGTTGTTGCCCAGGAGGGGGGGGAGACACTGGCCCAGGTTGGCCAGAGAGGTACTGGAAGCCCCATCCCTGGACATTTGGAAGGCCAGGCTGGCTGGGGCTGTGAGCAACTGATGGAGTGGGAGGGGTCCCTGCCCATGGCAGGGGGGTTGGAATGAGATGATCTTTAAGGTCCCTTCCAACCCTGACAATTCTATGATTTCACACATGTCCTGGGCTCAAGGAGCCTCTTACCCCTCCACGAGCTCCTCTCCCATGTTCACAGCAGGGCTTGCCCAGTCCTCATCCTGGTGTGACCCTCTTCCCCAGCAGCAGGAGGTGATGCTGGCAGCACTGGCACAGGAGGTGGTGGCATCTTGCTCCCTTTGGGGTGAGATGGTCCCGCACGGGCAGGGTGGGCTGTGGCACTGCAGGGTGAGTTCATAAACCCAGCAGCTCCTGCTGTATGAGGGGCACTTCCAGCTTTAGGAAGTTTACATAAGACTTGTATAATTTAGTAAAAGATTTTAGGGCCTCTGTTTTACTTACAGAATGTAAGAAGGTGGCATTTTTATGTCCTTATGTTCTCCATGTCCTTCTATCAAGAAGGTGAAGTCCATACTTCCCACCAAGTACAGAGTGACAAGGAACTAAGTGATTGCCTGAGTGAAGCCATTTCTAACAGGAGACATGTGTTTGCCTCAGGAAAGGCTCTCCTGTTTGTGAGAGCCCCCAGGAGAGCTCAAGTGGCTGCTCTGCCTCGAGGGCTCCATTATCCTGGGCCCTGAGGTGAAACTCAGGGTGGTGCTTCTCAGGCACATTGGTGTGTGGGCCACCATTAGCCCTCACTGTTCTCTCTTGGGACATCTCATCTGTCCTTGTTTACCCTTATGCTGAAGTACCTCACATCACAGTTTGGGAAGGACCTTCTCCAAGAGGAGGAAGTTTATTAGCACCTCCAGTAAGGTCCTGGGTCCTGTGTCACCCTGTGCTGAGCTCCATGTGCCAATATGGGACACCATCACAGCTCACATGGCCCGTGTACAATCAGCCTTAAAGTTGTTGGGAAATCCTCTGCAGCTCCCCTCTGCTCCATGCAGATCTCAGAGGACTGGCTGTTGTTCCATGGCAGTGGTGACCTGAAATGGAGCTTTCTGTGAAACTCAAGGTGTGCTTCCCCATCAGTGCTCATGGGAGCCCAGCACACCATTCTCCACCTCCTGGTGTGCTGGGGCTTGCTGGCCTAGGGAAGAGGTGCTGCAGCCAGGCTGATGTGCATGTGTCTGCTCCACATGGGGAGGCAGCGAGGATGAGGGATCATCTCCCTGCCAGAAACTGAGCAGCTCATCAGTGCCTGAAGCTCGGGCTTCAGGGGGCCAAAACTGCAGCTTTCTGGCACAGAGCACCCTGTAGTCCAGGCTGAGAGGATTCCTGCCCAAAGGTAGCACTGGGGACACCTCTGAGTGCCCTGGAGCAGTGTCCTGGAGTTTGAAACCAATAGTTTTGACTCACATTCTAACATTTCTTCTGAGTGAGACAGTGGGTGAGTGGGATCATGGGTTTGGTTGTAGCTGTTACCAGTGGGGAGCGTGCAGGAGGATTGATGGCTGAGCAAAGTCTGGAGATGATGTTGGGTGGGACAGGCAGGAGCTCTGCTGGGAGAGCTGAGCCCTGGGGAGGCTGCTCCCAGGCATCAGGGAAGGCCACGGTTGCCCTCGGATGTGTGAGCAGAGAGATGCTCTGCTCATTTTCATCCTGAGTGGGCTCAAACTGTGCTGCTTTCATGTGCTGCCTTGATGCTCGTTAGCAGACACACATATGGGCTGCAGACTTTAATGGGATGCCTTGATCTGGGTAGGGCACGTTCTCCTTCACAGATGTGACCTGAAAGGCACATGTATCGTTTCGCTTGGATTGATGACCCCTCGGGAGCTGAAATGCTAATGGAGCCCAAACCAGGCTTCAGTTAAAGATATAAACAGAAACTCTGTCTTCATTTAAATTCTGGGCAAAAGATCAGCATTAAATGCAACACAAGGAGAATCCAAGCACAAGGGGGCGGAGTCACATTGTTCACAACTACTGTCGTTTGACCCCTTGGGTGTGGAGAGGGTTTTGTTTGTGGTAAATATTTTGGAAGGTTAAGACATCAGAGCCCAAATGTGACACCCTGCCTGCAAGTAATCTCTCCCTTTGGCACAGGCACAGGGTCAGGAGCTTGCCAGAGGCAAGTGAGAGTGATGGACAGTCCCCCTGAGCAGGAATTTCCACAGGCAGCCGTGTGGCTTTCCAGTCCTTGGCTTTTCTGTAGCTCACAGATGTCATGACAGAACGTGGTGTTCCTCATTAAATGTCCTTCTCTTGGTTCTTCCTGTGAAGAAGGTCTGATGGGTGGCATATGGAGGAACAGGATCCCTTCAAACCATGGTCCTTCCAGTCTGTGGGAGCAGAGACCAGGTGAAATAGAGGGTGATCTTGGGGCTGGTGGGACACTCTGCAGCAGCAGCCAAGCAAGTGTTCCCCTTTGCTTCTCAGGGCAAGAGGGGATTTCAGCCCCTGCAGTCAGCTCTGTCCTGGACACTCTGGCTCCACCACCAGTAAAAGGGGCTGGCTGAGGTGATGGTTTTTCATGAAGTGAAGTGATTCACTGGCAGGTGGAGAAAAGCCACCAGGGTTTTTTGACCTATGCTCAGAAAACATTCTCCAGTGTTACTTGCCCAGGCCAGATAAGAAACAAGCATCTTGCAGGCTAAAGCATCATGTCCCTCCACAGTAAGTCACTGGACCAGGCTGCCCAGGGAGGTGGTGGAATCCCTGGAGGGGTTCAAAAAAAGAGTAGATGTGGGATCAGGACATGGTCTGGGGGTCAGGGAGATGTTGGACAAAGGTTGGACTTGATGATCCTAGAGGTCTTTTCCAACCTAATTATTCTGTGATTCTATACAAGTAAGAATATTGAGAGAATATCAAATACAAGATGATCAGTCCATGCTAATGAGATGGCCAAGCAAGTTGTTCTCAGTGATTCCTTCTGTCCTTATAACCTCCATATGCAGCAAGCCTGTGAAATGGCACCAGCAGCTTTGGTGTCCTGGCAGCAGCCCTGGCGTGGAGGCTCCAGAGCTTTGGAGCTGAGTGGGGAGCTGGATTTGGGTATGGTCCAGAGGAGCTGAGACTGAGAGGGCCAAGTGTGACGTGTCCATCCTCAACCACACGTGCTGCTCCTTCTCAAGTGCAGAGCTCAGGGCTTGTTCTCTGCTCCCAGATTAGAAAAGCTTCAAGTGCCTCCTGCTTTCTTCTGTTTTATTGGCAGCTCTTCCTGTGTTGTTAAAAAAAACCCCCAACCTTTATGTTGTGCCCTTTTCTTCTGCTTCTTCCTGCAGTTTTTAGGTTGGGGCCGATTGCATTTGGTTAAGTTTAAGTGTACTTTGAAATTGCTGCTTGGAAAACACTGTATTGTGAGCTCAGTGCTTTTACTGAACTCATTTAAAGCCAGTCCCTACGTTCTGGGCAGAGCTCCCCCTCTCTAAGGCAGCCGTGGCAGCCTCAGCCTGTTTGAGAGGAACCCTGCACCCTGGAAAAGAGACATGGTCTCTAATTGTGCTTGTCCTGCCATCTTCATGGAAAGGAGTGTCCACCAGTGAACAGGGGAAGGAAGCTTAGCTCTGCTTTTACTTAGAATTTAGAGAATTCTTTCTGCTGCTCCTACTTTCCTCTGCACAATAAGTCACCAGAACCATGAGTAGCTGCAGTTCTAGTGTCGTGTGTGTCTCCGTGTGGTGGTCGGGTCCTGACAGGCTCTAGAATTAATCTCAAATGAGTTCCATGTCCAAGCACTATTTTTAGAGGCCAGCAGCTGTCTGGGAAATGTACTGCTCCTGCTGGGGCTGTGCAGCCTGGCCCTGGCCCTGGCCCTGGCCCCGGGGAGCTGAGCGGCCTCGCTGCGGGCTGGGGGAGAGTGGCAGGATTAAAACCATGACTGCTTTTAATAGTGAGGGATTGAAACCAGCTGAGGGGAGGGGAGGTTTCAGTTTTAAAATAAAGTTGTCAAGCGCAGCTGATGCTTTTCACCGAGCTTGCTCAGGCCCTGGGGATGAGGCTTGTGCTTCTTGTCTGTGTCATAGATCACAGAATGGGTTGGGTTGGAAGGGACCTTAAAGATCATCTAGTTCCAACCCCCGTGCCATGGGCAGGGACACCTCCCACTAGAGCAGGTGCTCAAAGCCCCATCCAGCCTGATCTTGAACCCATCTAGTGTTGGGGCACCTACAACCTCCCTGGGCAACCTGTGCCAGTGTCTCACCACCCTCAGAGTAAAGAATTTCCTCCTTCCAATCTAAGTCTGCCTTCTTCCAGTTTCAAACCATTACCCCTCCTCCTATCACTGCAGGCCTTTGTAAAAAGTCCCTCCCCAGCTTTCTTGTAGCCCCCTTCAGATACTGGAAGGCTGCAATAAGGTCTGCCCTGAGCCTTCTCTTCTCCAGGCTGAACAAGCCCAACTCTCTCAGCCTGTCCCCTCAGCAGAGGAGCTCCAGCCTCTCATCATCTTCGTGGCCTCCTCTGGACCCTCTCTAACAGGTCATATGAAGAGTTTCTTTGATGCAACTGATAGTAAAATCACATCTTCAATTAAAGCAGAATAGTTTTGGTTTTGGGAGAGCATCATTGCAGTAAGTCACTGCAATTTCTTTGTTCACCCTGGAGGGAGATTGTTGGAGGAAAAGAAAATAGGTGCCGGTGGCTGGAGAGGTGGAGGCTGAGGAATGAGGAATGAAATACATTCAGCAGTGTGGCAATTAAACTTTTTTTTTTTCCTGTTCATTTCCCCTGTATTTAAGGGTGTGCTGGTTATCTGCACAGGACCCTGCCTGAAAGAGACATTTCTTTTATTTATTTGAAGTTAGTAGATTATCAAGCCCTGGAGGCTTCTCTGTGCATGTAGGGCAGAGCTGGAGTAACTGTGCTGACCTCAGTGCTTGGATTTTTCAGGTGTGGTGCTCACTGCAGTAGCTGAAATGGCTCTTGATGTAGCTTTTGTTTTGAAACTAGGCTGATTAAAAACTTGCCGTGAATGGGGGAAGCAGGAGCTGACTCTTTAATTGTGCTGCCACCAATGCTCTTGAAATGACTTGAGAAAAGCTGTCTCCTGGGAGCCCTGCAGATGAATACAAGCTAATGTCAGGCTGGAAGGATCCTCTCCCAGCTGCTCAGTTTAAATGGCAAAAGTCATGATTTGCTCGGATCACGGGAGCTTTTAATTCCTCATTTAATAACAGGTTTCCCTGGATGCTGAATTGCTTTTGCCCTTCCTGCTCTCCATGGGAAAGGGGGAATTTGCTTCCTCCAGAAGCAGCACTTGGCAGAAGGGGCTTTTGGAGCCTCTGTGTTCAGTAAATCACAGGATCACAGAATGTCAGGGGTTGGAAGGGACCTCCAAAGATCATCAGAGCCGGTCACCCCGGACCACGTCCAGGGGGGTTTTAAACACCTCCAGAGAAGGAGACTCCACAACCTCCCTGGGCAGCCTGGGCCAGTGTCTGGCACCCTCACCATGGAGAAGTTTCTTCTCCTATTGATGTGGAACCTCCTCTGGTCCAGCTTGCACCCGTTGCCCCTTGTCCTATCATTGGGTGTCCCTGAGCAGAGCCTGGCTCCACCCTCCTGACACTCCCTTTACATACTTATAACCATTAATAAGGTCACCCCTCAGTCTCCTTTTTTCCAAGCTAAAGAGCCCCAGCTCCCTCACCCTGTTTGGGGGTTCCCTGCTCCCATCCTGCCCAAGCTGTGGACTCCCTAGTTCAGGAGATGAATTGCTGACCTGTCTACTGAGTGCTGGGGCTGATACCTGCTCCCAGCCCTGGCTCCTGGGGCTGGTCCTGTGTGTGCTGGTCCAGGTGAGGTCAGCACCGTGCTGGTCCCTGCCACATTGGGCTGCCTCTGGCCTGCAGTGACTGTTCTCAGTCCCCAGACTGAGCAATGAGTTTCACAAATGATTTTTAAGAGTTGTCTGCAAGGCTCCCTGGGTTCCCAACTGTGAAGTTGTAGGTTCTTGCAGCCCCTTCTCGGCAGCCCGGAGGCAGGAGGGTGCCGTGGGCAGCCCCCTGCTTTGTTCTGCTTGTCAGCTGCCCTTGTAAATCTTCTGTGGCCACAAACATCAGAGGATCTGGATGAAAACGTTGCCTGTGAGCACCTCCTCTGTGAGAGGTGGAGAACTGCCAGCCCTAGGAGTCCAGCCATCTCTTTTTTGGAGGTTTTTGCTCATCGGTTCCTATTTGAATCCTTTGGTTTTCTCTTCTCAGGTCACTTCACCTGGGAGAAATACCTGAAAGAGACATGTGCCATCCCAGCTCCTGCCCATTGCTTCAAGCAGGTAAGAGGGTGAAAACAACAGCCAAGGGCAATGGTCCACTGGTGACCCAGGAGTTCTGTGGCTGGGATAAGCCCCTTTTTTGGCAAGAAAGATGCTCAAAGGTACGAGATACTTACCAGAAATCCAAATGTGCTGGAGCATAGATAAAAAGACACATTTAGGCACTGCCAATGTTCGAGTGGCACAGAAGAGTTTACTCTCAGGTGGGGGTGGATGGAAACACAAGGACGTTTTCTCTCTGCCAAGCACAGGCCCTCAGGAAAATGTTCTGAGAGTGCCCCAGGTTTTGGTGGGTCCTGCCCAGCACGGAGGGTTTCTGCAGGGTTCACCCACCCCTAGTGAGTAGAACAGCAGCCCCTGGGGCAGCAGGTACTTGGGCACAGGGTTGTGTTGAGCACAGGGGATACAGGAGTTGGCATGGCTCAGATGGAGGGGCAGCAGCACAGAACAGTGTCTGGGTGGGTCTTGGCAGCTTTCCTGAGAAGGGGCAAAGTGCAGCCCTGAAAGCCCCAACCATGTCCTGGGCTGCATCAGAAGTGTGGCCAGTAGGTCAAGAGAGGTGATTCTGCCCCTCTGCTCTGCTCTGGTGAGACCCCACCTGGAGCTCTGCGTCCAGCTTTGAAGCCCCCAGCACAAGAGGGACATGGACCTGTTGGAGAGGGTCCAGAGGAGGGCTACAAAGATGATGAGAGGGCTGGAACATCTCTCCTATGAAGACAGGCTGAGAGAATTGGGCTTGTTCAGCCTGGAGAAGAGAAGGCTCAGGGGAGACCTTATTGCAGCCTGCCAGGATCTGAAGGGGGCTACAAGAAGACAGGAGAGGGACTTTTCACAAAGGCCTGAAGTGATAGGATGAGGGGTGATGGTTCAAACTGGAAGAGGGGAGATCTAGATTAGAAATTAGAAGGAAATTCTTCACTCTAAGGGTGGTGAGACACTGGCACAGGTTGCCCAGGGGGGCTGTGGATGCTCCATCTCTGGAGGTGTTCAAGGCCAGGCTGGATGGGGCCTTGAGCAACCTGGTCTAGTGGGAGGTGTCCCTGCCAAGGCAGGGGGGTTGGAACTGGATGATCTCATTCTATGAGAAGAGGGTGGGCCTGGGTGTCTAGATTCTGCAGTCCCAGAAGATGCTGGCCAGGGCTGGCTGCCCTCCCTGCTGCCCTGTGCTGGCTGCTCCCGAGCAGGGCCCGGCGCTCTCAGGTGCTCCCAGAGCTCGCCCTTTGTGCCTGAAGTGCTGATAGACTGGGAGTCCTGGCTCTGAGGGGGCCCCTTTTGCTCCCTCTGCAGTCATACACTCCTCCTGCAAACGAGTTCAAGATCAGCATGAAGCTGGAGGCGCAGGACCCGCGGAACACCACCTCCACCTGCATCGCCACCGTGGTGGGGCTGACGGGGGCGCGGCTGCGCCTGCGCCTCGACGGCAGCGACAACAAGAACGACTTCTGGCGCCTGGTGGACTCTGCTGAGATCCAGCCCATTGGCAACTGTGAGAAGAACGGGGGGATGCTGCAGCCTCCGCTGGGTGAGCACGAGTTCAGTGGTCCAGCAGGTGTCTGTTATGTGTGGGGAGAGCCAAAACCACTCGGGTTTTGTGTCTGGGCTTGGGACAGCGGCCCAAGGACTCCCCTGGTGATGTAGCCTGGCCCTGTTAGCTGGGGCTGTTGGAGGGGTCCCACACCAGGCTCTATTACTGCAACCAGTTTTGGAGCCCCTAGGACAAGAAAGATCTGGATGTGCTGGAACATGTCCAGAGAAGCGCCATGAGGATGATCAGAGGCTGGAGCGCCTCGGCTGTGAGGACAGGCTGAGAGAGTTGGGGTTGTTCAGGCTGGAGAAGAGAAGGCTCTGGGGGGACCTTCTGGTGGCCTTCCAGGATCTGAAAGGGGCTACAAGAAAGCTGGGGAGGGACTTTTGAGGCTGGCGGGGAGTGGTAGGACTGGGGGGAATGGGTCAAAACTAGAGGTGGGGAGATTCAGATGAGGCGTTAGGAAGAAGTTGTTGGCCAGGAGGGTGGGGAGACACTGGCCCAGGTTGGCCAGAGAGGTGCTGGAAGCCCCATCCCTGGACATTTTGAAGGCCAGGCTGGCTGGGGCTGTGAGCAACTGCTGTAGTGGGAGGTGTCCCTGCCCATGGCAGGGGGGTTGGAACGAGATGATCTTTAAGGTCCCTTCCAACCCTGATGATTCTATGATTCTGTTTCCATGTGGACATGGTGGCATGGAGAGGGAGATGCTTTGGCGTGTAGATGCATGAGCCCTTTGCACCTAGTTGAGCTGCTTGCTCTCTGTGCAGCTCAAGCTCAGGATTAGCACATGCTGACCATGCTCTTAGGCCTTCTTAAATTCTCCCTGTGTACCTCAAAGGGAAGACACATTCTCTGTGCATTTGTGTGACAGAGTGCCAGAGCCACCCCATTTCCCAGAGAAATTAAGGGGCACCCTGAAGCTCTGGTGATGAAGTGTTGAAGACAGTGACTCAATGACCTTTCCTGGGCAATTCCTGTATAAGGGCAGGACAAACCCAGGTTCTTTTTTCTGGGAGACACCACAGAGGCACCCAGGCAGGGCTGGCACGTGGCTCAGTCTCTGGCCCTTGCCCATTCTTTAGTCCTCTGACCCTGCTTGCAAGTGCTGCCATCTCAGAGGTGTGCTTGACATGAAACTGCTGCTGTGCTTTCCCCAGGGCTGCCCTGCCCAGCCCAGTGCTGGGGTCTGGTGGAGCTGCTTTGCTGGGGATCTGGAAAACTTCATGTTTAGAGTAGCCAGGAGAGCAACAAGGGCTGAGGCATCTGCTGGGGCACTGCTGGTCCTGGCACTGTGATTTCAAACCCATTTAGATTTTCATTGATGCTGTCTAAGGGTATTTAGGCCCAAGTTTCATTGGGGCAATACCTTGTTAGCTGGAGACCATCTGATGGAGGAGATAATGGCTGAAAGGGTTCCCCATGGTTTAGGTCCTGCCTCACGTGAAGGGACACCTGCAGTATTTCATCTGTTTGTTTATTTAGTCTTGGTTGGCTACAGCTTTGTAAATAGCTCTTCTCCCAGCCCTGTGGGCAGTTGAACACGTATCTTTTGGGGTTTTTTGCCCTGGCCAAGTGATGAGCTCATTGGCTGGTTCTCTCCTGATGAAGCACAAGATTAACCTGCTTTTGCCTTCTGCTGACCTTGTCTTCATAAATCTCCTGAAACCCCACCTGGAGCATCCAGCTCTGGACCCCCCAGTGTAGGAGGGACATAGACCTGGTGGAGAGGGTCCACAGCAATGATGGGGGGGTTGGAACCCTCTGCTGGGAGGACAGGCTGAGAGAGTTGGGCTTGTTCAGCCTGGAGAAGAGAAGGCTCCAGGGAGACCTTCTGGTGGCCTCCGGGATCTGAAGGGGGCTACAAGAAAGCTGGGGAGGGACTTTTTACAAGGGCTTGTAGTGATAGGACAAGGGGTGATGGGTTCAAACTGGAAGAGGGGAGGTTTAGATTAGATGTAAGGAAGTTCTTCACTCTAGGGTGGGGAGACACTGGCCCAGGTTGGCCAGAGAGGTGCTGGAAGCCCCATCCCTGGACATTTTTTAGGCCAGGCTGGCTGGGGCTGTGAGCAACTGCTGTAGTGGGAGGTGTCCCTGCCCATGGCAGGGGGGTTGGAACTGGATGATCTTTAAGGTTTCTTCCAACCCTGACAATTCTGTGACTCTTAAGCCTTGGTCCTGGGGGTGGGTACCTGTCCTGGCTGGCAGTGATGGGCTCCTCCTGGGCCTTGGCTGGGCTCTGCCAGCAGATGGCAATAGGAGTAATCGAGTGGCAGAGCCAAAGTAGTTTCTGAGTTTCAGAGGAGAGGTTCATGCTCAGCCTGTGCCCAGCTCTGGTCTGGATCCCCAGCAGAGCCTTGGGCCAGCCAGGAGTGGTTCTCTTCCACCCAGCAGGTAACAAACAGCTGGTGCTGCAGTTGTCCTTTCTCCCTGCTATTGCCAGGGCCCAGAAAACCCAACGTGGACTCTCTGTGCTCCTTGCAGTAATTTCCACACGTACACACCTGCTGCTGCCCCTTTTCACACAGCTAATTCACTGAGCAGGTTCTGCCCCCCCTGGGAGCTGAGCTCTCCCAGCCCTGTGGATCTGTGGCTGCCTCTCTGCTTTCCAGGCTGCTCTGGCAGAGACACTGGCTGGCAGGGTGGCCTCTACCAAACTACTTGTGCTCTGGCAGTCCAACCCTGGCAGAATTCTGCCACATTAGGGTGCTCTCTGTGTGGGATCAGTCCTGGGGTTACCTTTAAAACACCCTAAGTACAGAAGGTGCAATGTACAAACAGTACAGAGCCATGTTCAGCCCAGCAGCAGCAACTGCTTCGACAGGAAGGTGCATGTTTAGCAGAGATGGTGGTTTCTGATATCTGGAGACTTGTCAGTGTGCAGTCATACTCTACCAGAGACTCAGAGATTGTGAATTTGCTTTTTTCTTTCCCTAAGCCCCTTCCTGTTATTTCTCTACGTTTTTTCACAGGAGGTGTGAGCCAAAACCTGCCATCCTTTCCTGGAATGGTTAAATCTCTTTCCCAGCCAAGTCACAGCCTCTTTATTTCAGCTGCTTGCCTACAGCTCCCTCTGAAAGGTGGAGGAGGCCACCCAGGAACTGAGAATCCCTCTTGAGGAAGAGATTTCGTAGCCCAAGTGTGCACTGCTGATTCCTGTCTCCCCTGTAGCAGGATCAGTGGTGCTGGCAGCCCTGGCCCTGCACAGAGCTCTGCCTGCATGGCCAATGCCCAGGCTTTGTTAGAAGTGAATATTGCCCTCAAACATCCACTCCCAGGTGTTCCTTTTCAACAACATAATGTTTTGCATCCAGAGTATCTGGAAAAGGTCAGACCTGACTCTCCACACAAGGGGAGGGTGCTGTGGGGTCACAGCCTGTGCCCACTGCTCTGCTCCCACCAGAGCAGGCCTGAGCTGCTGGATCCAGTGCCCCCACAGCCTGAGAGTCTCCCTCTCTGCTTCCTCCCCTGCAGGCTTTCGGCTGAACGCCTCCTCTTGGCCCATGTTCCTTCTGAAGACTCTGAATGGAGCAGAGATGGCTCCTGTCCGGATCTTTCACAAGGTATTTCCCTGCCCTGTTTGTGAAGACATCCTTCTGGTGTGTCCCCTTTACTGCAGAGCTCCAGGGTCACAGCTGGTGTCTTGGGTGAGATCTGCTGGTCCCAGAGGAGATGGACATTTCCCAGCTTTGCCATGGTGCTGCTGCCCCAGGACAGACCTGTAGCCATGTCCTGGCAGGTCAGGATGCAGACAGAGGGCTACTAGAGTGTCTTGGGCTTGAGAGTTGTGCTGGTTTCTCACTTGGGCTGCAGGTGCTGCTCAAAGCCAGGAGTGCAGTGTGTGAGGTCAGCACCTCCCTGAAACTCTGCAAGGTACCAGGGCTTGTGAGGGGGGCAAATCCTGCTGGGGGCAGCCCTGCAAGTGAGGCTGTGGAGTTTGTGTTCACACCATCAGTGGGGTCAGAGACCAAAGCCAGGAGAGAGGCGTGTGCTGTGGGGTGGGGTGAGTGTATCCCAGGTATAAAAGAGGCATGGCTGGCAGATCTCTCTCAGGCCTAGCAAAGCTGAAGGTGAGGGAAGAATGATGGAGAAAGACTGTCAGACCTCAGGCTTTCCTGCTCTGAGATGACAAGGTGGGAGTACCCTACAGAGGCTCTTTGGAGCCTTGTGTCCTGCCAGAGTTGTGTGACAGAGCTGTCACAGGGTGCAGTGCCAACGTGGCACTGTCTAGTTAAGGCCAGCAGCCAGGGGATGGCAGAGCAGTCAGGAGTGGACTTCATTGCCCCTTGACTCACAGGGCACGTGGTTGTGTGTGCACACCTCAGTGGGGTTCCCATCCAGCCCACTAGCTCCCTCCTTCACCTGCTGGTGGAGGTGAGTTTGTGGTGGAGGGGACAGCCCTGGCACCGCCATCTCCTCTTTGAGCACATTCTCCACTTCTCCTTGTAGGAACCACCATCTCCATCCCAAAACTTCTTCAAGACAGGTATGAAGCTGGAGGCGGTGGACAGGAAGAACCCTCACTTCATCTGCCCGGCCACCATTGGGGAGGTGAGAGGTTCTGAGGTCCTCATAACCTTTGATGGCTGGAGAGGTGCCTTCGATTACTGGTGCCGATATGATTCCCGGGACATCTTTCCCGTAGGCTGGTGCTCGCTGACTGGAGATAATCTGCAGCCCCCTGGGACAAAAGGTAAGGCCCACGTTGTTGCTTAGCTGCCTTCCTCCTCCACTCAGCTCTCAAAACAGGCAGAGGTCACCAGCAAGGGCATCTGGGTGTCCTGTCTGGCTTTTCTTGTGCTGCTTCGTGTGTGGTAAAGGTGCAGCTGATCACAGCTCTTAGCAGGGGCACAGCCTGGCACCGAGGTGCTCAGGAGCAGCCATGGTGAGGGTGGGCAGGGTGCTGGCTCTCGGGAGGGACAGGGGTGCTGGGCAGCATTGCTGAGGTCTGCTCCTCTGCAGGAGTTTCCTTGGAGGCTTCTCTGTGTCTTTGGAACACATGTTCCTAGGGGCTTTTCCCAGGGGAGTGGGCTGTTTGTGGATAGAAGTAAGGTAATAATGAGAACTAATAAATGCAGGACTGCACCCCGGTACTTCTGAAGTTGTCTTGCTCTGCCTCTTCCTGAGATCTCTGCTGTAAATGTGGAAGAAGCTGGTCTGAATCAGGCTGTACTTGCCTTGTTCCTCAAACTGTGGTTGGTTAGGAATGGTCCTGGGGAACTTGCTGCCTTGCAAAGGGCCAGGCACTGGCTGTGGAGGTTCTCAGGTGTGTCTCTAGCTCACTGGCATTGCTGCTGTGGGTAGGACTGGGCTCTGTCACCGTCCCCAGGCACATCCTTCTGGCATTTGCCATCTGGAGAGTGTCAGTAGAATGAGAAGGAGGAGGTCGACCTTATTCCTGAGGCTGAAGGATTCCTTAGGAAAGGTGTTTCTCTGATGAGACTGCTCCTCTTACAATTCCAGGCTCAGGCTGTGCTCCCCCATCAGGCTGTGCGAATGCTGACCTGGTGTGAGCCAGTTCCCTCCTCCATGCTGGTGTTGGGGGGTCCTTAGGTCATCTCTCATGGTCTGTGGTTGGGAACTGAAGGCACTCCTGCGGTTTATCTTGGATTCTGCACTTGGCCTTGATGTTCCTGGCTTCCCCCTCCCTCCTGCTGGTTGTTGTGTTCTGCTGCTGCCCAGCAGGCTCCAGAGCTGCTGGGACCTCCTGGCCATGGCTGGCTGCTCCAGCGGTGCCCTGGAGCCAGGGGCTCCTGCCCAGCATCTCCAGGGTGCTTCTCAGGTACTGCACGAGTGGCTAAAGACACATTTGTGTTGGGTGGGGGCTTTCCTGGCAGGACACCAGGGGTGGAGGGTTTCAGGAGCAAAGTGGGAGCTGCCTTCCCAGGAGAAGTTGGAACCTCTGAGCTGCAGAACCCGCTGCAGGCAGCTCTGTTCCTCTCCAGCTTCCCTCAGGCTGGGAGTGAGCAGAGCATCCAGAAATGATGCCCTGTCTTAGGGGTGACACCGTGGTAGCTCAAAGCCATCTTGAGAAGCATTTTCTACCCCCCTTGGCAGGCAGCAGTGACAGGCTCTCATGTCAGCTCCATCAGCAGCAACTCTGGGGAGTTAGAGAGCAGTGTAGGAGAAAGAGACCTGGGGGTCCTGGTGGGCAGCAGGGTGACCATGAGCCAGCACTGTGCCCTTGTGGCCAAGAAGGCCAATGGCATCCTGGGGTGGATTAGAAGGGGTGTGGTGAGTAGGTGGAGAGAGGTTCTNCTTCCAACCCCTAACGTTCTGTGACTCTGTGAGCTCTGCAGTTCCTGCTCACATAGGAAAAGAGTGAACCCTGCAAGTCTCCTCTCCCCGCTCCCAGGCAGAGGCAGCCCTTGCTCCCAGGCAGATTTCTGCTCTTTGCCACATTTACTGGACAGGAGCAGGGTTGGCAGAGGGCACTTGAGCCATGCAGAACTGCCGTGGAGTCGGGGTCAGCCTTGTCTCTGTGGTATTTTCCCCTCCTCTCTGTGGTATCCCCCCCTCCCTTTCCTGCCCCAGACTTTACGATTTCCACTTTGTGGAATTACACCTAAAGAAGGGAGGGGAGCACTGGGAACTTTCCTTATCTGGAATTAAATTCCTGCCTTGTTCCTTTACTCCCCAGCCCTGCTTTGGGGGAGGCTTGAGCACAGTCCTCCCAGGGTCTGGGAGTGCCTCTCTTGGCAGGGCTGGAGGATGCTTCACCACAGAAGGATCCCCCTTTTATCCAGCTCCAATAAAGTTTCCCCATGTGCAGCCTGGAGCCTGCAGGACCACGAGGTGGAGTTGGGCAGGTTCCCTTTGCTGGTGGGAATTCCCTTTAAGTCAGGGAGACTCAGGGAGACCCAGAGGAGGTTGGTGCTGGCTGTGGCTGTACCTGGCCCTGCTCACATCCCAGCCTGACTGCCTAGTGCTGAAGCCATGGGCAGGGTGAGGAGCTTGGTGGAGCTGAGAGGTCCTGTGAAGAGTTAACTCCATGGAGACTGAGGCTTCCTGGGGCTGAGCGAAAAGAGGCCTCCTGAAATGAGCTCATGTTCAAGGGAGGCAGAACTTCAAAGGGGCCAGGCATGTTTACTTAATGCTGGTAACTTAATTCAGCTCTAATCTGTCTCTTCTGGGGCTGCCAGCAGAGGTGGAGGAGTGCAGGGCTTCTCCCAGACACATCCCCTCCCACTCCCACCAGTGTTTGCTTTGCTGGGGCAGCTGGGCAGGGTGCTGGTGGAGCTGGGCCATGCTGAGGGAGCTTTCAGGAGGAAGGGGAGGTCAGACACGAGGAGGAGCAGCTCTCTGTGCCAGGTTGGTGATGATGGTGCCGTCAGGACGTGCTGTCTGTGCCTGGCCTGCTGGGAGAGCTCCACCATGGCCAGTGGCCAGAGGGCTCCAGGCCTCTCCTGGAGCTCCTCTCTCTGCAGCACAGCTCGGGGGCAGCTGGGGGGTTCGGATGAACCACGGGGGAAATGGAGCTCCAGGGGTGCCGACCCTGGCGGTGGGTCCTGATCCCCTCTGCTCCACACCAGCCTCTGCTTGGGGTTGGGGTAGGATCTGCTGGGCTTAGAGAGCCAGGTGAAACATGGCAGAGCTCATCCTCTGCAGCCTGGGCTTCTCCACACCAAGCTGGCAGCAGATGGGGAGGGCAGGGCCCTGTGATAGCCCCAGAGAGAGGGTGTTCTGAGGGGGTGCATCAAGCTTCCTCTGGCTCCCCACTCATGCCAGTGGGGCACTCCCGGGGTTGTCTCTGGGCCAGGAACCCCCCTCCACTCCTCACATGGAGCGTGCAGCTCTTAATGTCTCTTCATGCCTCTCACACACGTGTCCTTTGACCCTTGCACACGTATCCTGGGCTTTAGGAATAGAAGGTGAGGTGGATTTCCCGGGCAGCTGAGTGTGGGGTGGCAGCTGGAGCTCTGCTCGAAGGGCTGACAGTGATAACAGGAGTTTCTGCAGTTACCTTGCACAGGAGGTGCTCATGACCTGGGGTCACTGCAGAGGTCCAGAAATGAGCTTTTTCAGACTGTTTCCAGAAGAGCTGTTTGCACATCTGTCCTTGCTGGGCCCAGCAGTCATCCCAGAGAAACACCCCCTGAGGAGTATTTACCTATCACAGCACATGCACATACAGCAGCTGAGTTAAGGTTGTGGGGGGCATCAAACCCAAACTTACTGCGACAACCTTGGACTCTCCTGTTGCATGGTGAGGTCAGAGTTTCAGAATTAGGGCAGAACAGAGGAGGATGGTGGTTCCCCATCCTCAAATATTGCTGCATGCACATTATAAATGTGGATTTTCTCAGCAGAAGACCCTGAGGGTGTGTTGGGCAGGGAAGGAGCCATCCCCCTCTGCCAGGCTGCGTGGCTGAGCTGATGTTGGAGGGGACACAGTGCAGGAGGTCACTGAGGCTTCTCAAGCTGAGATCAAGTTGTGACACACGAGGAGCAGGCAAGTCAGTGCAGGGTAGTGAGGTTGGGTAGAAATGTACCTTGGGAGGAAAACAGATTGGAGGAGTAAAATCCTTAGGTCAGCTCTTGTGGTTTAGCCTCACAGGCATCTGAGCCCCCTCCAGCTGCTCACTCACAGTGGGACGGGGGAGAGAATGGGAAGGGTGAAGGTGCAGAACTGTTGGGTTGAGCTCAGGCAGTTGAGCAGGTAAAGCAGAAGCTGCCCAAGCCCAGCCAGGCAGTTGTTCAGCATCCCCAGCAGAGCTGGGCTCCAGCACGCTCACGGTGACTTGGGAAGACACCACCATCACTGATGGTTCCTGTGTCCTCCTTGCCCTCAGCTTCTCTGGCTGGGCCTGATGTCCCATGGTCTGGGCTGTCCCTTTGGGCAGTTGGGGTTGGCTGTCCTGGCTGTGTCCCCTCCAGGGCCTTGTGCCCCCCCAGTTCCCCACTGCTGAGGGGTGGGGAAATACCATAACCTTAGAGACAGGGATGCCCTCAACAGGGATGCCCACGGCCACAGGTGGCCTTCAGAGCCTGGGACTCAGAAGGTCCTTGCACCATTCCTCCCTTGGGGCTGTGCCAGGTTCCTCTGGAGCCTCTGGTGGGTTTGTTACACCCTTTCCCCCCCTTCTGGAGTGACCTGGAGCTGGCTGTGGGAGAGGGGCAGCAGTGGAGGCATCCAGGCAGAGCTGGAGGCAGCTCCTGCTGGAATTCTGAGGAGTGGAGCTGCAGCCTTGGCACCAGCCCAGCTGGCAGAGGCCCCAGGCAGGTCCGGGAGGGCTAATGCAGAGCAGGTCCTGCTGGCCACTGTGCCAGGGCTGCTGAGCTGTGGTGAGAGCAGGCAGCCCCCGTGCTCATGTGGTTAAACAGCAGGCATGGACCTGGACCTTCCACACCCTCAGAGGCTCCTCTCTTGCTTGCAGAGCTTGCAGAGCAAGCAGAGCTGCCTAGTTGGAGATAGTTTCCATGGGGATCTGCTGAAGTGGAGCTCACACCCACTCCTGGCCACCCATCTGTGCCTGGCTGTGTTGGGAGCATGGCCCCAGGGCAGGCACAGTGGTGGCTCCAGGAGCCAGCAGAGAGGCTCAGGATGCTCACCCTCCATAAAAGGTTCATGAAGTTCCTCATCTCTTGCTGCTGTCTGATTTGTTGGTTGAGTGCTTGGTGTCTCCAAATGAAGATGATGGTCAGATGCTAGATTTTCTGCCCATGGGCCAAGGTAATCTCTACTTTATTACTTGATTTTTCATGTTGCTTGGTTTCTCTTCCTCCTTCAGGGTGAAATCACAGCGGTGGGTGGAGGCTCCTCACCAGGAGTAGGTGGCAGGGCAGCACTCAGCTGAGCTCCTCTGCTGACTGCTTGGAGGAGATGGAGAAACACCAGTTACTGTCCCTTCAGCTCTGGGACCTGTCACTGCCTGGGAGAGCACTGTTGGAACAGCCCAAGGAAGGTCTCCTGAGCTGTTGGGAGCGCAGAGCCAAGGGGCTTAGTGGTAATCCTGGCTCAGCTTGGCTTGAACGTGTGTGTCCTGGGGTGTGCATTAGCTTTGGAGGTCTGGGGACTTGGACAAGAGCAGGGCAGCACTGCAGGAGGGTGCACTGCTCCCCCAGCCCCCTTTGGGTGCTGACAGTGTCCACAGCTCAGCAAACAGCAGATCTCTGGCTCAGGGGGAGCAGTGCATCTGGATCTGAGACCTGATGTTTGTGTGATGTCTTGGGGCTGTCAGGAGTCTCTGACAAGAGCTGCCCTGGGGAAGGCAGATTCCATTGTCCTCCAGCCTGTCCTTAGTGTCCAGGCCTTCCTCCCAACTGGACTCTTCCTCGTGTGTTTTATTCTCAAGCATTCCATAACAGAGGCTGGGTTGTACTCAGGATGTTTCCTTCCCTGCTGCCTGGCCCAGAACAGGGTTTCAGAATCTCAGGGTGCTCCTGAGTCTTGGCAGGAGATTTCTACAAGAGCCTCACTGGTGAAAGCTTCCTCTCTCTGGGTGCACAGCCCGGGGGTCACTGCTCCATTTCTGCAGGATCTGTGACCAGTAACAACAGTTCTGCTGGTGGGACGTGGTGCAGGGCTGGAGGTCTGAGAGCTTGCAGGGTGGAATTGGGCAAACTCAAGGAAGAGCAGCAGTCCAGGGCTTTCATTTCTGGGGATCTCAAAGTGACTCTGTCCTGAGCTGCTGG
The DNA here is from genome assembly GCA_013401335.1 of Brachypteracias leptosomus. Lineage (NCBI taxonomy): Eukaryota > Metazoa > Chordata > Aves > Coraciiformes > Brachypteraciidae > Brachypteracias > Brachypteracias leptosomus. The sequence continues at coordinate 1,262,289 of VYZX01026068.1, forward strand.
TCACCAGCAGGGCTGGTGTCTCTGCCTCACCTGCTCTACTCCAGGTTTGGAAGCAGGGTTAAGTAAGTGTAAAGTGCACCCAGTGTAGCATCTTGTCTTCAGGAGAGCCACAGGGAGAGCTTCCCATCTAGATGGGGGATTTGGGGCTTTTTAGCCCAGAGAAGAGAAGACTGAGGGGGGATCTTATCAGTGCTTATCAATAGCTAAAGGGTGGGTGTCAGGAGGATGGGGCCACTCTTTTCAGTGGTGCCCAGTGACAGGACAAGAGGTAACAGGCACAAACTTGACCATAGGAAGTTTCATCTAAACATGAGGGGGAACTTCTTTACTTTGAGAGTGGCAGAGCCTGGCCCAGGCTGCCCAGAGAGGTGGTGGAGTCTTCTCTGGAGGCTTTCAAAACCTGCCTGGATGAGTTCCCGTGCAACCTGCTCTAGGTGAACCTGCTCTGGCAGGGGGGTTGGATGAGATGATCTCCAGAAGTCCCTTCCAACCCTCACCACTCTGTGGTTCTGTGTTTTAAACATCTAGCATTAAGCAGCTTTGCATGGAGGCTCTAGGGCTTTCTGCCTGTCACCAGCCATTGGTGACAGGAGCTGGGTCCCTTATGTGGATGCTGCTGCTGATGTGAGCAAGTGCTGGAGGAGCCAGAATGATCAACAAAGGTCTGTAAAGGCTGCACATGGTTAATGGGGTGGTTATGATTGGAGCAGGGTATGTGCATATGGGAGAAATGGGCCTGTTTTATTTATTTTTCCCAGTTACTCTATGAGAGCAAGGACATTACATCATCTTCTGTTGACCTACTGGGTAGTTTCTTCATTTTTCTTGTTTCCTCCCCATTTTCTGGAGAGGGAGGTCAATGCTGTTGAGCCCAGCTCTGGCCAGCCTGGATACATCACCACAACGTGTGTTTTTATGGAATCTGGGAACTTCACATTGAACATCCAGCCCTACTGGTTACAAAGATAGGACCTCTGCAGCTCATCATGTTTCTCCTCTTGATCTTTGGTATTTTTATAACTTCTGAGCAGCTTTAAAAAAGAACAAAAAGTGGAATAAACCTCACCTACCAAGCAGGCTCCTTGTTCTTTGTGTGCTGATGTGTTGGAGGTGTTCTGCTAATATTTAACCAGGAAGCCAAAGCTAAAAAAAGAGCTTCAGAGAAGATCAGAACAAGCAGAAGCCCCAGGAGCAGCCCTGAATAGCCCGAATGTGGCAAGAGGACAGAACCATTCTCAACATGAGGTTCTGGAAACCTGCTGGTAATTAACTCCCATGGGCAGAAGAGGTGATCAGTCAGTTGCCTGTGGTGGCCTCTCATGCCACATATTGTCACTGAATGTGTGTCCTTGAGCCAGCTGGACATAAATAGCAGCACAGAAACTTCCCACAGGCTGTAGATCTGGGAAGAAACCAGTGACCTGTGTCCTGCTGTAGGTGTAATCCAGGTTGGCTGGGGCAGGCGTGCACAGCTCTTGCCCAGTCTGACCACTGGTTGCTTCCTTCTACCCTTGTGAGTCCCCACCTGGAGCTCTGCATCCAGTTCTGGAGCCCCCAGCACAAGAAAGATCTGGATGTGCTGGAAGGTGTCCAGAGAAGGGCCACGAGGATGATCAGAGGCTGGAGCACCTCTGCTATGAGGACAGACTGAGAGAGTTGGGGTTGTTCAGGCTGGAGAAGAGAAGGCTCCCAGGGGACCTTCTGGTGGCCTCCCAGGATCTGAAGGGGGCTCCAAGAAAGCTGGGGAGGGACTTTTGAGGCTGTGGGGTAGTGGTAGGACTGGGGGGAATGGGTCAAAACTAGAGGTGGGGAGATTCAGATGAGATGTTAGGAAGAAGTTCTTGCCCAGGAGGGTGGGGAGACACTGGCCCAGGTTGGCCAGAGAGGTGCTGGAAGCCCCATCCCTGGACATTTGGAAGGCCAGGCTGGCTGGGGCTGTGAGCAACTGATGGAGTGGGAGGTGTCCCTGCCATGGCAGGGGGGTTGGAACTGGGTGATCTTTAAGGTCCCTTCCAACCCTGACAATTCTATGGTCCCTAAGACTCTGGATTCTCTTGAGGAGTGCTGTGCAGACTGGACACATGAGTCATCCCTGGTGCTTCTGGCAGCCCTCTTTGGGTACATGTTCTGCTGGTGGCCCCTCCTGAAGCTCTGAGTCTGGAAGAGCTGCCCGAGGATGTTTTTCCTGAGGGGTGGAAAGGAGTTTGTGCTCTCAGTGTCTGTGTCAGGACCAAAAGTGCCAGTTCTGCTCATGGACCATCTCCTGAGCAGCTCCAGGGAGTCCCGGGTGGGCTCCTGCAGTAGCTGCTGGAGCACTCACCACGTGCCCATGGGCACTGTCTTGCAGGAGACCATCTCAGCCTGGCTTCAGGCTAATCAACAGCCTGAGTGTTGAAGTTCAGATTTTCACTTGATTTTGTTCTGACTTTGCCAATAGATATTGGCATTGCCATTTCTCTTGGAGCTCCCTGGTTGCCCCCATAAGTCATCTTTCACCACTGGTGCAGTCTCTCAGACAGGGGCTTGAGTTTCAGCCCTGCTGATAGCTGGAGCTGCCCAGCCCAGTTCTCTCCTTTCTGTAGTTGGAAATGTCTCTGTTTTATTGCCACGGCCACTTCACAGCTGATTAGAACAACACAGTCACAGCAGCTTTGGTTTTGTGGTGGGCTGGAGGAGATGAGGCTGTGACAGGGGGATCACAGCAAGCAGCTTGTGCTGCAACCAGTTTATTTGGAGTAAGAAGTAGTGGGATGGGGACAGGAGGAGAACTGCTGATTTGGGGTGTGAGGAGGGTGGTTATAGACAAATCTGGCATTTGCTTGTCCTCTGCATTTGAACCATGTGCCTGGTGGGGTCATTGCAGCTCCTTGTTGTCCAGCCTGGTAGCTGGGCTTGGAGGAGGACCTGTGCTCCTGGGGGAGCTGGTAGCCCCAGTGTCTTGGCTGCACCTGCAAAGGAGAATCCCATGGCCTTGTACAACTGGACCCAGGGTTAAATTGTCTGAGCACTGGAAAGATAAAAATATGATGTGGGCAAAAAGTGCAAGTCAAGGCCACACTATGGTCTGCAAAGATTGCTGGGCACTGGCTCCCACCAGTGAGTGTTTCTCTAAGGGTGATGAGGATACTCAGGGTAGAATAGGTGGCCAAGAAGCCACCAGCATCCTGGTCTGTATCAGAACTGGGGTGACCAGTAGGACTAGGACAGGGATTGTCCCCTGGAACTGGGCACTGGGGAGCCCACACCTTGAATCCTGGTTCAGTTTTGGGCCCCTCACTCCAAGAAGGACCTTGAGGTTCTGGAGCGTGTCCAGAGAAGGGCAACGAAGCTTGAGATGGATTTGAAGAACAAGTGTGGTGAGGAGCAGCTGAGGGACCTGGGGGTGTTTAGTCTGAAGATGAGGCTGAGAGGAGACCTTATTGCTCTCAGCAGCTCCCTGCAAGGAGGTTGTAGAGAGGTGGGGGTTGGTCTCTTCTCCCAAGTAACAAGTGACAGGACAAGAGGAAACATTCACAAGTTAGGCCAGGGGAGATTTAGGTTTGAAATTAGGAAACATTTTTCACTGGCAGAGTTGTCCTGGGCACTGGCCCAGGCTGGGCAGGGCAGTGGTGGAGTCCCCATCCCTGGAGGGGTTTAAAGCTGTGTAGATGTGGTGCTGAGGGACATGGGTTAGCAGCAGACTGGGTAGAGCAGGGTTATGGTTGGACTCTGATCTTAAAGGTCTTATCCAACCTGAATTATTCTGTGATTTTGAGGATATGGCAGGGAAAAGAGGGGCTCAAGAAGCTGGGATGTGCAGCTCCTCCAAGCTCCAGCTTGTGAGGTGTTCGTGGGGGGTTGTGTAGATGTTCCACAGCAAACGTGCTGGGAGCTTAGGGGCTTACGAGCTGCTCTTTGGGGGAGTCTTGCTGGGCAGCTCCAGTGGTGACAGGGACATGCCCTTGTCCCTTATCCCCATGCCAGCCTGGGCAGTGTTTTATCAGGAAGGTGCATAACTGTGACCCATTCACCTCCTAACGCTCCCAACTGGGCACCAGGCAGTTAATTTCTTTCCTGTGTGGGGGAGAAATGAAGTCCTGGGTTTGGGGACTCAGTAAATCTGTGCTCAGCACTAAACCACCAATGACTTTAGCTGAGGACAACAATTGGGGCACCCTTGCTCTCCACAGCCTTTGTCTCTGACCATGAGCCCATCCCTTATCTCTGTTGGTTTTGCCATCAGCAGAAGAGCACCAGGCTGAGCCCCAGGGCATTGTGATGAGTGAGCCCTTTGTGTTGGACATCCCTGACTCTGGTTGTGCCCAGGCTCAGAGCACTTCCCCCAGAGTTGGGGAATATCTGCACATCTGTGTTTGTACTCTAAAAACCACTGATAACTGCTAAGTTGAGAGTTGCTGCCTCTGAAGCGATGCTGGAAACAGGCTAAAACCATTCTGAGATGTTTTGGATGGTGTGCTGAGCAGAAGAGCTGAAGCAGAGCGAAGGAACTCTTCAAAATGCTCAGTCTGGTCAGAGTTTTCTTAGTGGGCTCAGAGAAGGGCAGGCTCGGGGTGGCTCTGGGCACGCAGAGGGGCAAGGCAGGGCTTGGCCTGGGCTGAAGACACCTCCAGAAAGGCTGGAACTCTGTGCAAACCAGACTCCAGGGATCGGCTGCAGATCTGGGGGCTTCCTGCTTGAGTTTTAACCAGTGTCCTGAGGATTTCTGTTCAGATGGTTTCTGCTGTGCCATCCAACATCCCGATCTCTCATTTTCCCTGGCTCGTTCTGCTGTGCTTTGGGCTGATGTTCTTGTGTGGTGAGCGTTACAGCCCGAGGTCTCCCTGCTGGAGGAGCCCCAGGCAGCTCTGAAGGTAGGAGTGGTTTTCTCCACACTCATTGCTTTATATCTATCAGCACGATGGTCACCTTGTTTTCTTGCCCTGAAACTCAGTCTTCTGGCTTCTCTCTGCAGCTGCTCACAGGCTGCCACCATCCTGTCATTGGAAAACTTTCTTACTGCACTTGTCCCCTCACCAGGTCCCTCATGACTATGTTGAGCAGCATAGGTCGGGTGCAGATCCCTGTGTCCTCCATGTAGGTCTCTCTTCTCCAGAAGAATGACTGTCCCTGTCTCTTCTAACCCTTGATTTATCCCTGTGGAAACCTTTCCTCTTACCCCATGGCTTTAGAAAAGCCTTTGGTGAGGACCTCAGAGACTGGGTGGGAAGGCAGGTAGGCTGTGGTCACTGAGCAGTGCAGACCCTTCCAGGTTCCTGTTACAGAAGTGATGTTGGCACTGCCCAGGTGGGTCAGATTCCTCCTGGGGGATGTGTCATTGGATAAAGCCTCAGTTTTGGTTTGGAAAATGTTGTAGCCAGACACACTTTGTGCTTGGGTAGAACCAGCTACTTTGGTTTAGCAAATGACTGGATGAATGGGAGGGAGGTTGGTGACCAAGGGCAGCCTTGGTGATGGAGAGGTCTCTTTAGGTTCATGTCAGCAGACCCTGCAGGGCCAGAACAGGGGGGTTGGGTTGGGTTTTTCTCACAGAGCTCATCCAACCACGTGCAAACCATTAAAGTAAGAAAACTGCTGCTCCAGACCTGCTCATTTCTAACTCTTTATGAAACGAGACACTTCTGATGCAAGTTCAGAGCCTTTCTCAGGTTCAACTAATGCCTAAGACATGGCTTTAGTTTTAAACAACCACTCTTCATGTCCTGCCCAAAAATGGGCATTAAAATGCAGCCTGATCCTCAGGGTGGAGACAGGTTTAGGGATGGTGGGTTTGCCTTTTTTGTGTGTGCTGCTCTGTAACCAGTGGCTGGGGAGGTCTGGGAGGGGATCAGGGAATAAAGCTCCTCATGGCTTCCAGCAAAGGCAACCACAAGTTTCAGAAACTAGATAAATCTTGTGTAGAAGGAAAATGCATCTTTGGGAGTTGAGATAAGTGATCAGGAGAAGATCTAGAACATGTCACATCATGTCTCGCTGTGTCACTGGGTTAGGTGTGTCCTCTGAGCTCTGGGCTCCTGCAGGAGATACTCAATTAGCAGAATTGTTGCATTCTGATTTTTAAATTCCAGGATTTGGAGGATTGTTCTTAATCCCTGTCCTTGCAAAGAGCTCACATCTCCCACTCATGCTCTGACCTTCTCTCCTGTGCTGTGTCTGCCCCTCCTGTGGAGAGCTCAGGATGTACCAAGTCTTGAGCCTTCCCAGAGCCCGTGTTTATGTCCCAGTCGTGCTTGTGGTGACCAGTGATGATGATCTCTGCTTTGGGAGGAATCACAGAGGTCTGAAGCTTTCCCATCTTGCTCTCAGGCAGGCCCTGGGCTCTGGTTCCTGCCCAGCTCCAGCCTTCAGGATGTCAAGGTTTGAACTGCTGCATCCAGGGGAGGATTCAGCCAGCCCTCAGCAAGATCTCTGTTCTCTGGCAAGTTGCCTTATCATGGATGTGTCTCTCTTTGAGTCACACTCTGACCGTGCAGGGCTGAAGATGGGACAAGGGGCAGCTGGAGCACCAGAGAACCTCTGGAGAGGTGGCCTGCAGGGCATCCTTTATAGGTGCTTTACAGTGGGTCTGAATGGTTCAGCCAGCTCAGAACCCACCTCGGGTCTGGGGACACTGCAGTGGCCATGGCTGACATCTCTGGAGAGAAGGGCTGTGAGCTCTGGCAGCAGCCCTTGGTATGTAAAATTGAGATTTGGGGGTTGTGCTCCAGCAGCTGTTAGTAAATGCAGCCTGTTAAATAGCTGGGGTGTCAGAGAGAAAGGTAGGAAACGTTCTTCGTCTTCAACACTTGTGGCACTTCCAGGCACTGGACCAGGCTGCCCAGGGGGTGGTGGAGTCACCATCCCTGGAGGGGCTCAAAAAACGAGTAGATGTGGTGCTTGGGGACATGGTCTAGTGGGAGATGTTGGACAAAGGTTGGACTTGATGATCCTAGAGGTCTTTTCCAACCTAAATGATTCTATGATTCTGTATTTTCCTACACGTTTTGGTTCTTATGCTTACCCTGAGGACATAACTTTGTCTTCTTCAAGCTGTGACAAGCCTGAGATAAGCTGAGGAGTGGCAAATGCTGCTTTCTAGCATTGGCCACCCCTCAAAGTGCAGAGAGCAGCATTAGGGAGCCTTCTGTAGGTGGTGGTTGGAGTCCCAGAGCAGTGGGACTGCCAGAGCTGCTGCCAGAGCTGTGTGTCAGCTGGGAGGGGATGTTCTGGGCTTTGGAAATAGAGCCTTGAGTCTTGGATTCTCTGTCAAGTCTCTTTGCTTCTGCAGGGAGCTCAGAACTCTTGTTCAAACTAATTCTTCAGTAACAGCCCAGGCAGTGGTGCCTGTCTGCTCTTTGGCTCCAAGGTCAGCATTGCTTGGTCCTGCATCTTCAGGGTGGTGTGTCTCACTGCAGCCAAACAAGGACCAGGAGTGATGGTTTTAAGCTGGGAAAGGAGAGATTTAGGCTGGATATTAGGAAAAAGTTCTTTACCCTGAGGGTGATAGATCAGTGGAATGGGCTGCCCAGAGAAGGGGTGGAGGCCCCATCCCTGGAGTCCTTCAAGGTCAGGCTTGCTGGGGCTCTGAGCAGCCTGCCCTAGGTAGAGATGTCCCTGCTGGTGTAGGGAGGTTGGAGCAGATGACCTCTAGAGGTCCCTTCCAGCCTGGAACATTCTATGATTCTCTGATCCAAGGCATCCAGCCCAACAGCCCATTCCCCCCTGCCTGCCCCAGTGCTGGGTGCCCGTGTGACCCAAACCAAGACAGTTCAGCAGCCCCAAACTTTGGTTGATGAGTTCTCTCCCATTAATGACCTGAAATGATCACCCATGAGTTCAGATCACGGGCTGGTTCAGGTCTGAAGGGGTCTCTGGAGGTTCACAGCGTTAGATTGCTCAGAGCTCAGGTGAGCCCCAAAGCTGTGAGGCAGAGATGGAGACCTGTTGATTTTTTAACTGAGAGGGTCCCACTTGGTTTTCTGGCAATTTGGCTCCTCTCAGTGGCTCGCTGTGAGGGGAAGGCAGTGGTACAAGGAAGGAGAAGGTGGGGGTGTCCCTGGCAGCTGCTCACTGTTGGGCTGGCACCTCACCAGCTGAATAAGGCACGGGAGATTTTGGCCAGTAAAGGACACGTGGGCAATGGTTTGGAGCTTGAGAGGAGCCTGGAGCTTGGCAGGTGTCTGGTGGGTGCCACCCTGGCAAACACTTTATGCTCCTTTAGGAAGGATCCTGTCACTGGAGGTGGCTCTAAATGTCTCGGTGACAAGTCCACAGTGTGACCAGCTGTGACTCTGGGGTTCTGGGGCTGTGTGGGTGCAGCTGGTGGGACCACTCTGCTCCCAAGTGGTTGGTGTCTCCTGGTCAGTGCTGGTGACCTGCAGCTCAGTGTGTCTGGTGGGGCCAGAGGAAGGAATGAGCACGGGCTGATGTTTCCTCAGGTTCTGGCTGAAATCAAACAGAAAACCAGCAGCTCTGCTGGGCAGGGGTGGGTGGTGGGGTTTTTTAAGGCCTCGTTTCACTCACTTGCTGTGGGTCAGGAAAGGTCTGTGCATTCCTGGGCTTGTTGAAGCAGCCACCAGGACAGCATGTGCCCTGTGTCCAGCGAGGCTGTTGGGCACAAAGCAACAACCCGGGTCCTCTTCTGTGCACCTGCACCCTGAGCTGGCTGAGGAGTGACTGAGCCTGGCCCTGGAGCAGCCTCCTGGGCTGCAGCAGCTCCTCCATCCCCCTGGGATGTGGGGCTGTGGCAGGGATGTGCTGCCAGCAGCAATGGGCACCTCAAAGCTCCTCTGAATGGGGTGAGGTTTCCTCTGGTGGGATCCACCCACACTGAGTTACAGCCTTTTACTGCCCTAAAACCAAAACTGAGTCTTCGAGCCTGGAAAATTCACATTATCCAGAATATCCTTGTGGACAGTAGGTCTTTCTAGCACTTACTGCCCCATAAGCTGATCCCATTCTTTGTTCCAAAGCCATAGGGTGCAAGCTTGCACAGCAGTTCACCAGACACCAGTCTCCTCTTCCCTTGCACTGGGATTTCCCTGCCAGCTGCTTCCAGCCTGGGAGCCAAGGGTGCAGTTCAGCTGCTCTGCCTCCTGCATCTCAGCTTCCCAGAGGCACCTTTTCTGGGGGTTTTTCACTAGTAAACTTGTGGTCCTGTGTTTGCTTCAGCCTGGCTGTGGAGCCCTCAGCTTGTGATCCAGGTTAGAGGAACCTCTCTTGTTCAGACACTCAGCACTGGTGCAGGTTGCAGATGGAATGTCCCCACCTTGGTTTACCCAACCCTCGGATGTTGAAGGGTTTCTTTGGAGTACAGAAGGTTTTACCTGTGTTTATCCTTGTTCTGTCAGTGTGTGGGATTCCAGTAAATCCTTCAATGGAAATATTTCTGCACTGGGGACACAGTGATTCAGTGACTGGTGCCTGTCCTGTCAGCACCATTTAGGTTGAGCTTTAGGAAAAGTTTCTTCACTGAAAGAGTTGTCAAGCACCAGAACAGGCTGGGCAGGGCAGTGGTGGAGTCCCCATCCCTGGAGGGGTTTCTGAACTGTGGAGATGTGGTGCTGGGGGACATGGTTGAGCAGGGTTGTGTTTGGACTGGGTGATCTTTGAGGTCTTTTCCAACCTAGATGATTCTGTGACTCCTCTCTGCTGCCACAGATGGTGCCAGATGTCACCTGTAGCAGGTGACACTCCCTGTCCTGGAAAACCATCAACTGTAAGAAGCACTTGAGCTCTCACTTGCGTTTCTTGCCAGCACAGTAGTCTTGCCATTAGTATTAATATATATTAAAATATGACAGGCTGGGAGAGTTGGGGGTCTTCAGCCTGGAGAAGAGAAGGCTCTGAGGGGACCTTATAGTGACCTTCCAGTACCTGAAAGGGGCCTATAGGAAGGTGGGGGAGGATCTGTTCTCAAGGGTTTGTAGTAACAGGACAAGGGGTGATGGTTTTAAGCTAGAAAAGGGCAGATTTAGGTTGGACATTAGGAAAAAGTTCTTTACTAGGAGGGTGGTTGATCAGTGAAACAGGTTGCCCAGAGAGGTGGTGGAGGCCCCATCCCTGGAGACATTCAGGGTCAGGCTGGATGGGACTCTGAGCAACCTGCCCTAGGTAGAGATGTCCCTGCTTATTGTAGGGGGGTTGGACCAGATGACCTCTGGAGGTCCCTCCCAACCCAACGTTCTCTATGCTTCTGTGATTAACATATCAAATGAGTAGTTACACCCTGCTGCTCCCACCATTCTCTACCTGCCTGACACAAAGAATGACTTGGGCAGTTGGGCAGACCCCTGACTGCCCGTGCTCCTCCCCACATCTCATACAGAGTGCTGATGCACAGAGCAAGGAAATGGAATTAAGACTAAACAAAAAAAGTGGAAGGCACCAGAAATCTTACCCTGCCCACGTGGCAAGCAGAACGGGGCCATTCCTGGGTGCAAAGGGAGGTTGGGGTGGGTGTAGGTCACCCGAAGACAGCTGCAGGACAGTCTGCACTTCTCTTTAGTGCAGGTCACCTGTAGCAAGAGCCAGGAGCTGAGTGTGCTGGGGCAGGGGCTGCAGAGCTCATGGTCTCACAGCAGCCAGGGGAAGCACACACAGGACCAGAGGAGGTTCCACATCAATAGGAGAAGAAACTTCTTCCCAGTGAGGGTGCCAGACACTGGCCCAGGCTGCCCAGGGAGGTTGTGGAGTCTCCTTCTCTGGAGATGTTTAAAGCCCACCTGGAGGTGTTCCTGTGTGACCTGCTCTGGGTGATCCTGCTCTGGCAGGGGGTTGGACTGGATGATCTTTGGAGGTCACTTCCAATCCCTGACATTCTGTGATTGTGTGGTTTGCTGGTGGCAGCAGGAGGAGGAGTGTCCCCAGGGGTTCCTGGCCCTTCCCTGTGGTACCTGCTGACCTCTGTGTCCTGCACGTGCCCCGGCTGGGTGGCCTTGCTGTGAGCTGAGCTGGGGCTCAGCTCTGCCTGCCCCCCTACCCCCTGCATGGCCATCCTTGGCACTGCCAGTGGGACAGGAATGCCCGTGGGGCTGCAGGCTGGGAGTCCTGAGGAGTGCCTGGGCCTGGGGGAGTGCTGGCCAGGGCCTCTGCCCCCGTGGAGTCACCTGGTCCTGCTGGGAGATAGCACCAGGCCTGGTTTCAGGCTGCCCAAACGAATCATTCCTTCAGGTCCCTTGGACCTAGCAGCCAGGTTCATGCCCAGTTTTCCCATAGTACCCCAGAGTCAAAGGTGGTGAATGGAGACAGACCAGAAGAGCAAGCCACCTTCAGTGGCTCCTTCACATAAGGCCAAAACAAGCTGCCGCTGACGGGACCTTATACACATCTCCCCACACCAACCATGCCAGTTGGTCAGGCCCAGTCAGTGTGGGTTGGTGGAAGGCAGGTCCTGCTGGACTGGCCTGATCTCCCTCTGTGACAAGGTGACCTGCCCAGTGGCTGAGGGCAGGGCTGTGGATGTGTCTGCCTGGACTTTACTAGAGCCTTTGACACTGTTTCCCATGGCACTCTCCTGGAGGAACTGGTGCTCTGGTGGACTCTTTGCTGGATAAAAACCTGTCTGGATGGTGGGGTCCAGAGAGTGGTGGGGAATGGAATTAAGTCCAGTTGTTGCCCAGTCACACGTGGTGTTCCCCAGGGCTCAGTCCTGGGGTTTGTTCTCTTTAATGTCTTTAGCAATGATGANTACTAGAGCCTTTGACACTGTTTCCCATGGCACTCTCCTGGAGGAACTGGTGCTCATGGTGGACTCTTTGCTGGATAAAAACCTGTCTGGATGGTGGGGTCCAGAGAGTGGTGGGGAATGGAATTAAGTCCAGTTGTTGCCCAGTCACACGTGGTGTTCCCCAGGGCTCAGTCCTGGGGTTTGTTCTCTTTAATGTCTTTAGCAATGATGAGGGGATGAGGGGATGAGGCTCCCTCAGTAAGTTTGCAGACAACACCAAGTTGGGCAGGGGTGTTGATCTGCTTGAGGGCAGGGAGGCTCTAAGAAGGGTCTGCCCAGGATGGATTGACAGGCCAAGGCCAACGGGATGAGGTTCAACAAGACCAAGGGCCGTGTCTTGCACTTGGGTCACAACAACCCCCTGAAGGCTCCAGTCTGGGGGAAGAGTGACTGGAAAGTGCCTGACAGAAAAGGCCCTGGAGGTACTGATGGACAGGCAGCTGAAGATGAGCCAGTGTGTGCCCAGGTGGCCAAGAAGCCACCAGCATCCTGGCTTGTGTCAGCACTGGTGTGGGCAGCAGGACTAGGGCAGGGATTGTCCCCCTGGACTGGGCACTGGGGAGGATGCCCCTCAAATCCTGGGGTTGGTTTTGGGCCCTCACTCCCAGAAGGACCTTGAGGGGCTGGAGCGTGGCCAGAGAAGGGCAACGAAGCTGGGGAAGGGTGTAGAGCAGGAGTGTGGTGAGGAGCAGCTGAGGGAGCTGGGGGGGTTGAGCCTGGAGCAAAGGAGGCTCAGGGGAGACCTTCTGGCTCTGCACAACTCCCTGACAGGAGGTTGGAGCCAGGTGGGGTCGGGCTCTTCTCCCAAGGAACAAGCGACAGGACAAGAGGAAACAGCCTCAGGTTGTTCCAGGGGAGGTTGAGGTTGGAGCTGAGGAACAATTTGTTGCTGTTTGGAGTTGTGGCTGTGCCAGGCTGGGCAGGGCAGTGGTGGAGTCCCCATCCCTGGAGGGGTTTCCAGGGTGTGGAGATGTGGTGCTGAGGGCCAGGGGTTGGTGGTGCCCTGGCAGGGATGGGTTAAGGGTTGGACTGGATGATCTTACAGGTCTCTTCCAACCAGCAGGGTTCTGTGAGTCCATGGTTTGCTCTGTGCTGGGGTTGCAGTGAGGTAGTTCCCAGAGCCAGCAGCTCCCAGTCCCACCCCTGGAGCATCTCCTGACTGGGGCTTGCTGCTTTCACCTGTAGCCCACTGATCTTCTCCAGACCCCCTAGAAAGCTGGACCCAGCTTGGTTTGCTGCTTCTGAGCCATCAGCATGGAGCAGTGTCTGTGCCAAGAGAACGAGCTCAGGCTCATAGTAACTCCTCAAAAAAAACCCCCTTGTTAGAAAAATATTTAAAATCTCTTTCTGTCCCCTCAGTGGTGCCCCTGCTGGGGCTGTGTGCCATCCAGGCACCAATCTGCTGCTCCACTCTTATTTCTCCTTGACTGTCAAGTCCCTCACTTCAGAAGTGGGGTTTCAAGAGCCCTGTGTTGAATCCACAGTGAGGTTTCCAGGTCTGAGAAACAAGACATCCTCAGAGTCACTGTGCATTTTTCAAAACCTGAGAGTTTTGTTTGGTTTCTTTTTTAGAAGTTTAAATCTAAAGGAAATATTATTCTTCTGAGCTGGGCCAGCTCACCTCTGGCCTTCAGCAGAAGTTGGGAAAGAGGCCAGGCTTGATCAAGGCCAGGCCTGATGGGGCTCTGAGCAACCTGGTCTAGTTAGAGATGTCCCTGCTGCCTGCAGGGGGGTTGGGCTAGATGACCCTTGAAGGTCCCTTCCAACCCAATGCATGCTACAATTCTATGAATGACCAATATCAGGATATTTGTGGGCAAACACACCAGAAACCTGTTTGTGTCATGGAAAGTGTGAGAACATGAGAAGGAACCATGTGCTGGCACTTGCCTCACCTCTGGCAGTGGGTGAGAGGAGCAGGTCAGCTGCTCCCACTGAGAGGAGCTGCTCCCCAGGGCCAGGACCAACAGTCCTTGTGGGCGTGGAGGGTGGAGCTGGTCCCTTCCACTGCACTTCCCTGGTAATTTAGGGACAGAGCAGATGTGACATTGCTTGAGAACAGGGGTTTCTAGTGCAGGTCGGTGTCTGCCAGCCAGGTCTTGGCTGCTCCCTCCCCTTGGGACCCTGCCAGCACCTTTCACCCCATGGCTGGCAGGTCACCACTCGCAGGAGGGTGAGGAGTGGGTGCCAGCTCTGTTCAGCAGGGAGGGTACAGCTAAAACGTGATCCTTTGGAGCCCAGCCCCTCCAGGCTAAGCCAGTGTCCCACAGCTGGTGCTGAGCCAAGGATCAGCACGTTTGGATTTTACTCTGGAGAGCAGGAGCCTCCTCTCAGGGGGCTGTGACCACTCCAGGCTTTTCCATGTGCCGCTGTTTAAAGATGGAGGCTGCTCTTGTTCTGATTCTCGCCTGATTTAATTCTATTTGCTTTTTTTCTCTTTTTATTTCAGTTGTGATTCCAAAGAGCCCTTTACCTGCCTCCGAAGTAAACTCGGAGAAGCCTAGCATGCACAGTAGCACAAAGACTGGTTTGGGGCATCAACAAGGGCAAAGGCGTCGCAAAACAGGGAAGAAGCGTGGTCGAACGACCAAAGCATTAATCCACCACCCCCTGCCTGCACCCTCCAAGTCAGTGGAGCCTTTGAAATTCCCCAGAAAGAGAGGCCCCAAGCCTGGCAGTAAGGTAAAGCTGACGCTGACGCAGGCGGGTGAAAAGCAGGCGCTGCAAGTTGTGCCCTGGGATGGTGCATGCGTGTGTTTGGGCACGTTTGGCTCAGCCTCTGCCTGCCTGGCTGCAGCGAGTAGGAGACCGAAGGGGTGTGCGGGCTGGGAACGTCCCTCAGAGTCCAGCCCCGGAGCTGTAGAGAATGTCTGTGTCCTAAAGGTCATTCCCATCCAGAAACTGTGTCTTTGGAGCTGCGGAGCTTCGTTAGGTGTGAGGTAGCAGGGCAGGTGCTGTGGTCATGACAGGATGGCCAAACGGTGGAAGAAGCTCTTTGTCCATCGTGTGTAGCTGGTGGAGGCCAAGCAGAGGTGGCAGAGCTCAGGCTTGTTACTGTGTCAGGGTTGTGGTTCCTAAAATACACACGTGTTGAGGTTCTTGAGGCTCCCCGTCATCACCATCAGGAGTGTGTCATGTTCCACAGTGCCTTGTCTGTTGGATGCAGAGGAGAGAGTGTAGTGATCGTGGGGGGGAAAGGAGAGCAGGGGTAAAAGGAGAACTATCTCCTCTTTTTCTGCAGAGGAAACCTAGGACATTGCTGAACCCAGCACCCACCTCTCCAACTACCAGTACCCCAGAGCCAGACACAAGCACTGTGCCCCAGGACGCTGCTACAATCCCCAGCTCTGCCATGCAGGCTCCCACAGGTAAGGGTCTCAAACCGTTCTCAACAAGGTTGCACAGACAGTGACCCACGAGATACTCCCATTTCTCCCCACCCCGTACACCCATCAGCGTTACAGCTCTGATAGAGAGTGTGCTGGGAGGCCAGAGCAGCTGCTCCTTTATCTCTGGTTTGGAGATAATGAAGTCTTAGGAGGACCACAAGGTCCATCTGCTCAGTGTGGGGACCCCTTTCCCTGGGTCACCATGTGCATGCTGGTGACTCCACCGCTCTCCAAGGGCACACACAGGAGAGGTTCAAGTTGTGCCAGGAGAGGTTTAAGTTGTGCCAGGAGAGGTTTAGATTGGATATTAGGAAGAATTTCTTTCCTGCAAGAGTGGTCAGGCACTGGCCCAGGCTGCCCAGGGAGGTGCTGGAGTCACCATCCCTGGAGGGGTTCAAACAATGAGTAGATGTGGCGCTTGGGGACATGGTCTAGGGGTCAGGGAGATGTTGGACAAAGGTTGGACTTGATGATCTTAGAGGTCTTTTTCAACCTAAATGATTCTATGATTCTGTCTCATGAAGGGCCTGTGGTGTCCAGAGGCAGCTCGGGGTGTGCAGCACCTCATGAGTCTCCTGAACTGTGCCAGGTGTGGCTGCTGAAGCCACAGCAAGATGCAGAGCAAGTGCTGAGCTGTAGGGATCTGCTCAGCCTCAGCCAGGATACTGAGGCAGACAGGGACAAGAGGGAGCAGGGGAGGAGGAGGAGCAGCAGGGCAGGGTATGTGCTCTTCTAACACTGCAAGAGGTAGCTCAAGATGCATCTGGGCAGGAAGGTTTAATGCAAAGCCTTATATGTTTGGTCAAGCACTGGATGTGGGCTGAGCCCTGTTTCCCCAGAACATAACTGGCCAGTTTTCAGAGGAACCTAAAGAACCCAGTTCTCCTAAGAAGTGGGATCTGGCTTCCTTCATCTCCTTTGAACATCTCAGCCACCTTTCCTGGCTGGGCTGGGAACCACTTCTCAGCCTGCCTGGGAGTGCTGGGGAAAGAGCAGGAGGAAAAGCAGCAGCTTGGAAGATGAGAATGAGGCAGGAGGATGCTGGAGGTGATTCCCCTCTGTGAGTGGCTCTGCTGCTGGGATGCAGAGAGGTAGTTGTGGTGGATTCCCCTTTGTGAGTGACTTGACAGTCTTAAAGTCTCAGCATCACTCAGGTTGGATTTTAGGCGTCTGTCTCTTGCTTTCTCGAGTGGGTTAATGGAAACACGTTTCTCATCTTGGCAGTTTGCATTTACTTGAACAAGAACGGCAGCACTGGGCCCCACCTAGACAAGAAGAAAGTCCAACAGCTGCCAGATCATTTTGGACCAGCTCGAGCTTCTGTTGTCCTGCAGCAAGCAGTGCAGGCCTGCATTGACTGCGCCTATCACCAGAAAACAGTCTTCTCCTTCTTAAAGCAAGGCCACGGGGGAGAGGTCATCTCAGGTGAGAACTGGCCCTCAGCACTTACCTTCAGAGATGTTGCAAGAACTCGCTCCTGGGAAGATGTCTCTGCTGAAGTCATGGGCCAGGGGCAGACAGGAGATTTCTGTCTTCTCTTCCTTGCCAAACATCTGTGTCGGTGAAGCCACATCCCGTGCTGGCCCAGAGCAGAGCAGCTGGCGTGGCCTCCAGCCCCAGCTGCTGGAGGAGGCAGTGGGCAGCCCTGGGACCAGCCCGTCCAGCACTGCCCCAGCCCCAGGAGGGGGCAGAACGGGTGGGATTTTCAGAACTCCTGCCGGAATGACAAGAATCACCCCGGTGTTTAATGGTGCTTTTAAGCCCGAGCGTGCCCGGAGCTCGGGCACAGCCCCCTCCTGGAACACCCTCCGGTCCCTCGGCGGCAGCTCCCCGGGCACTGCAGCCCCGTGCCCGCAGCAGGCTGGCCCCAGCCTGTCCTGGGAAGCCAGCTCGCCAGCAGAGGCAGCGGCTTTTGTTTTGCTCTAGTGTGGAGCAGCGATGCTGAGATACAGGAGCTGGCTGTGCAGCCCTGGGCGTAGGCTCCTGCCTCTGCTGGGGGTTTACGTGTCGGGCTCTGTTTGTTTCTGTCTCCAGCTGTGTTTGATCGGGAACAGCACACTCTGAACCTGCCAGCAGTAAACAGTATCACCTACGTCCTCCGCTTCCTGGAGAAGCTCTGCCACAATCTGCGCAGTGACAACCTCTTTGGGAACCAGCCTTTCACCCAGCACAGCCACATGCAGCGCGCTCACGAGTACGACCACGACAGGTATCTACCAGGTAGGAGCTGGGGCGGGGGCGGCCTTGTAGGGACCCCAGGTTGCTCCGTGTCCTAACCCAGGTTTTGTCTCTAGCTCAGGGGGCAGGCGTGTGGTTCTGAGCCCTCTCTGCAGGGCTCGTAGCATCACAGGCCCGGGGGCTCTCTGTGCACAGGGCTCAAGTTGCTGCATTCTCTGCCTGTTGGTCTGATTCCATCTCTGCCTGTGGGTTTCTGCTCATCCTGTGCTGTCTCCTTGTCTCCCCTCCTCTCCTTGTCACTCAGTCCTTCCCGCTTCCTGAAATCTGATGATAGTGACTTCATCCAGTTAGGAATTAAAGTGCAAGGCTGCACGAGGGATAGAAGAGGGATAACATGCAGCAGGCAAACTGGAATTCAAGCCTAGCAGAGCAGTTCCTGCACTGGCCGTGGATCTGCAGGCAGCTCAGGGAGCCCTCGGTGGCAGCGGAGCCTGCTCGGGGGTGATGCACCCCACAGCCAGCTCAGGCATCCCAGCTTTGTTTTTCTTGGCATGGCAAATGCTGTGTGGAAGCAGCACACCCCTGGCAAGACAGCTCATGCCACGGTGCAAATCATCAGGCTGCAGAATTGCTCTTGGAAATCAAGACAGTTTTCCCCACAGTGGTGGGAAGTGGCAGCAGCCCCTGGGGAATAGTTGCCCCCTCCGTCCCCGGGCTGGCTGCGGGACAATGAGGGAAGGAGGACAGAGGAATGCTGGAGAAGGGCTCTTTACAAGGGCCTCTAGTGATAGGACAAGGGGCAATGACCTGAAACTGCAAGAGGGTAGATTTAGATTAGACATAAGGAAGAAATTCTTCACCGTGAGAGTGGTGAGACACTGGCACAGGTTGCCCAGGAAGGTTGTGGATGCTCCATCCCTGGAGGTGTTCAAGGTCAGGTTGGATGGGGCTTTGAGCAACCTGGTCTAGTGGGAGGTGTCCCTGCCATGGCAGGGGGGTTGGAACAAGATGATCTTCAAGGTCCCTTCCAACCTTTACCATTCAATGATTCTGATTCTGTGAATGCCAGTCCTGGAGAGGATAAAAGCTCTCTAGCTATCTGCACCTTCTTCAGGTAGTTGGCAAGTGTCTTGTGCTGCTCTGCTCTCTCCTGTCTTGCTTCCTTCACTACCTTTCTGCCTCCCAGGTCAGCAGCAAATAGCTGTTGTCTCTCTGAGGTCTTTCCAGAGTTAATCTTTTGGATAATTATGGCTCTGACGAGAAAAGCAAGAATTTCTAATGTGAAAGGATAAGCTCTGAGGAGGAACTGTTGAAGGAAGTTGCTCAGTGTGAAGTGTAGAGGGAATAGATGCTTCACAGCATCTCACAAAGCACCGTGCTTGGAGAGGGGGATTAGCAAGAGTCTGAAGAGCCTGAGGATCTCAGAGTGACTGTCCTGGGCTCCCTCCACTGCCTGCAGGCTGGGGCCAGGAGCAGGGAGCTGGGCTCTGCTGAGAGAGGAGCTGTGGGACATGGGGTGGCTGCTGTGGCGAGTACAGGAGCAGTGTGTCTAGTTACTGGGACTAGAGGTTACCCTTCTGAGGAACCCTCAGGAGAAATCCCCGTGATTCAGAGTGGAAATACCCTGTGTGATGAGACAGAGCAAAGCCCGGGCAGGAGGAGGAGGACCCAGGGCCTGGGCATGGAGCAGGCTGGGATGGAGGGGATGCTGCAGCTCACACACAGGGTTTCCAGCCACAATGTGGTGTCAGCAGGGACTGTGCTCAGGGCTGGGCTGCCTGGCAGGGTGGAAAAGCATAAAAAGCAAAGGAGGATTCAGGAAAACTCAGGCAAAGCAGCAGAGATAACACAGTGTGAGACCTGCCCGTCCTGACCTCTCCTTCAGAGTGTTTGCAGGGATTAAAGGAAGATGAACCACAGGCCATAGAAGTGGTATCACCCAGTCCTGTAGTTCATAGTGGTGTCTCAGGGGTTGTTGGGCATCTGGCCATCTAAGACCTTTCTCAAGCACCTGAAAGAAGATGATAAACACTGTTATCTACACACTGCAGTGGCTTCTGATGAGGGCAAGGAAACAGCACTGGTGGTTTTGAGAGGTTAGGTCTGGTTGTGGAACAATGAATAAGCAGTTGTACATCAACTGAAATCACATCAAGTATCAAGGCTGCTGTGGTCTGACCTTCAGCTCTGTGTGTCCTGACTTAGCTCCTCTACAGATGCTCGTGGGCCTGAGTGGGGCTGGTTCTCCCAGGGAACGATCACTGGTTAGCACTGGGAGCTGGTCTCAGTCCCCAGAACATCTCACTTCACAGGAGCACCACTGGGGATGCTGTGGAGGATCCATGTGTGGGCTTGGGGCAGGAGAAGGAAGGTCAGCAGTGCTCAGGGCAGCTGCTCCCCAGCGTCCTGTGAGGCAGAATCATGGAAATCAGGGGCAATAGATGCACTTGTACATCAGGAAAGAGTAGATTGCTGTGGATAGGAACAGGGATGGGCTGTGAAATGCTGAGAACAGGTAGATCTGATCTGGAGCCATCTGAAAACATAGCACTGGAGAGACCTCCTGGACCATTGCCCCTGGGGTGCTGCTGTTACAGACACCACAGTGTGCACTGTTGTGTTGTTTAACTCTGGAGTTGGGGATTTTGCTTTTCCACTGGAGGCTGCTCCAGGGTTTTTTTGCTGAATTTTTAGAAGCTGTGTTGTAGTTTCTAGCCCATATTTATCCTTGGGCAACTCAGTGTCGGTGTCTCCTCATCTTAACGTTGTCTTTTAGCTTAACTTCTTCTGGAAGCAGTTGGAGAGCAGTCGTGTCCTTTGGGGGAGCTCGCCTTTGGGCCAGAAAGGCTCTCTGCTCAGCTTGGCTAGTGTCAGCTTGAATTAAACTTCATGAGGTGGCCAGAGTTGCCACCCAGCTCTCTGCAGAAGAGCTCTTGGGAACCTGGTGCCACTGGCTCCACCATGTTCACAAGAAATGTCTCTGGAAGCCGCTTTTCGTCGCTGTGTCCTCGTAGCAGGTCAAGCTGTCCAGGTTGCACACCTTGTTCTTCTCATCATCATTGTCAGCTGCAGGTTTCCAGCCCATGGGGCAGTGCTTCAGGGACACATCTGTGTTTTGCTGCTGGATTTGCCTCCTTTCTGGTACTCCACTCTCTATATATTTTTTCTGTGTAGTTCCAACACTACTTTATCTGTCCTGACGTGGGAAGACATCAGCAGATTTCATCACTGAGTCTCTAAAATACATGCCAAAGTTATTAATAAAAATATTAAATAACACAGGACTCAAGAATGGTCCTCAAGAAAATTCATGAACTCTCCAGCCTGGTGTTCTTGCTGGGTGCTCTGCTGGCTGCTTTTGCCCTCACATCAGGTGTTTGTGCATATAACAAGGCTTCTGGTTCTCAAGGCCTCAAGTTCTCTGTCTCAGCTGGTGATTCTCCTATCAAGTGCTTTGCTGAATTCCAGGCAGATGAGATCTTCCTCTGTGTGACCCATCAGTTGTTTCCCCATGAAGGAAGCTGTCGGGTTGCTCTCCTCTGCTGAACCCCCACCCCAGCATGGGCCATGTGTAGTATTTTCCCTCCCCTTTCCTTCAGAACCTCTCAGGAGCCTTGTGGTGCTGCTGAGGTCAGACAGGAGCATTTTGTTGCCAAAATCATTTTCTCACCTTCCTTTCCAAATGCCAGCAGTGTGTTTCCAGTCACTCTGAGCAGCACGTCACTGGGTTTGGTTGGAGTTTCTGCAGCAGACCCAGGGTTTCATGTGCACCTTCTTTCTCCAGCTATGTTTCGGTTCCTCTGCACCCTCAGATCCCTAGTTTGAGGACATTCAGTTATTTGATGTCCACATATCAGTCAGTGGTGTGTATTTCTGTTCCTCTCCAGTTTCTTTGGTCCCTTGAGCCTTGCCCTGGTGTTCAGCGTGGCTGTGACTGGAAGGGGAGGGTGGGGGTTGTTTTCCTGGGTGCAGGTGGGTGCAGGTGGGTTGTGTTGGCTCTGTGGCCAAGGAGGAGGTGCCAGTGTGGTCACTGCAGGTCACAGCATCCCAAAGGAGGAGCCTTGACTTTGGCTTTCCCTGGCTGTAAAGGCACAGCACAAACCCCAGTGTGGGCAGACGTGCTTCTCCTCCCCACCACCAGAACCCCAGTCAGGTGAGGTGGAATGTCCCTCCAATGTCCTGGCCCATCACTTGCAGCCAAGGACAAGGGTTTTTTTCCTTTTTTCTCAATCTTTACCTCTCTGCCCAGTGTCCTTTCACTCCATTCCCATGCCATGTTACTGCTGCAGCTGAACCACGTGGTCCTGGCTTTACATTCCTGTCAAAAGCCAGAATGAGTTCAAAAGCCCCCATCCTCTGAGGTGTATGACCACACTGGGCAGGTTCTTTTCATCTCCATTAAACGACCTGCTTGTTCTCAGCACCCTTCTCAAGAGAACATTGATCTGCTTAGGTCTGGGGCCCTTTCCTCCCAGATCACTTCCTTGCTGATGATGCATTCATGATGTTTAGGGCATCTTTCGGACTGGAGGTATTTTCTTTTTTCCCTGGTGATTCACATCATGACTGCTGAGTGCAGCTCTACACATTACTCTATTTTCTCCAAAATTGTCCTTAAAATAGGAGACCCCAACTACAGACCTGCTTTTGATTTAGCCTTCCATTAATTGACTCTGACCTAACTTCTGATTCCCGGTGGTGTTATCTTCCACAGCCTGGCCTCAGTGTTTGCATTACTTTGAACATCAACCAATCAAAGAAATAACCCAAAGCAAAACCTGCTGAAACGTTTAAAAAGCACCTTTTGTTGTGGTTCTGTGACTGTTTGGTGAAGGTCACACAGTTTGGCATTTAGAGATACCCAGAGGCATTTGTTTCCCACCTCTGGCTGGGCAGTGAAGGTTTCTGGAACGTGTCCTTATGCCAGTGTTTGTCTGTCTGAGTTTAGATCACACTCATATGGAGTCCTGGGACCTCAGTGTAAGCAGCTTATCTTTCATTTCCCCAGAGGATTTTGATAGAACAGGAACTTCCCTCTACCTTTGTGTTCCTCTTTAGTCAGCTAAATGGTGACATGTGATGCCTCCCCCCCACCTGTGCCTTCGTCTCCCTGTCTGCTGTGGTGCATCCCCCTTGGTGTCCCGTCCCAGTCGCTCCCCTCCGTATTTCTCCCCCCCCCAGCCCATCCCTGCCCTGCCCTGGCTGCTGGGGCCGTTCCCTGCTGTTGTCTACGAGCATTTCACCCCCTCTCCCCACACACCTTGAAGGCTGCAGGCTCCAAGGTGCTCCCCATGCTCAGCCAGCTGGAAGGGGCCAGCCAGGAGCGCTGGTGGTGACCTCTTCATTGCTCCCCAGCTGGCCATGCCTTGTGCAGACAGGGCATGCTCTGCATGGCTCTGTGGCTCACCCGGCTGCTGTTCCCCCCCGTGCTCGTGCTCCCACGCTCTGTGTTCACCCACCCACCCACACGTTGTGCTCAGCCTTTGGCCCTCTCCAAGGAGACCTCTCACAGCCCGACCTCACACCTCGTCTGCCTCGCACGGCTCAGAGAACCCCCTCTCTGGGGAGTGCTTGGAGAAGAGCTGTGGTGACAGCTGGGGGCACTTGAGGGATCCGTTTGGGGAGAGATGGAAAACTGGAGAGTGGTTTAATCAAGCGCTGTGTGTGGTGCAGAGTGTTTGCAAATCATCTGAGGGTTGTTTGCAAATCATCCAAGAGTTCTGTGCATGAGAGGTGAAGAGCGGGGAGGAGCAGGGATCGTGCGGGATGAGCCAAGGGGTAGAACGAGGAGAAATGGAATTACTACCAGGGTAATACGGGGTGAAATATGGCAAAAAGTGGCTGAGACCATTCTTTAGGTTTCTCAGCACCCTTTTTCTCTGATAAAACTCGGGAAGCACAATGCAGAACGTTGAGTGCTGACAGATGTGCTGGGCTGCAGTTTGAACGGGTACCAGGTGGGCGATGCTCAGGAGCCTCAAGGGACTTGGCAAGACTGGGATTCCCAGAAAGGCTCCACTCCTAAATAGGGCTTGTTCTCTCTTCCTAGACAGAAGCAGTTCCTTAGACGGCACTCTGCAGGGACCAGGCCGGGGTACAAAGCGATATTCCCAAGATTCCCCTCCATACAGTGCTCCTCTCTCCCCCAAGTTACCAAAGAATGACCGTCACCCCCTGGAAGGTGAGCACAGCGTCTCTTCCCCAGACTGGCTGTTGGTGGTGACTGGTACTGGGCTCAGCAGCTGTAGATGGGCCCTGCCAGGTCGGGCCGTGGGCTTGGCACCTCTGCTTGGCTTTGTTTCTGGCACGGGTCAGTGCTTGGCGTGTTGGAGGGGAGTGAGGAAACCGCTCTGTGCCAGGGCTGGTTCCCCAGGCAGTTGTGTAAGGCACGTGGAACGCAGGGAGCATTCCTTCTAACCCTGATAGTCATCAGCTAATACCAGATAATCTGGGGTTTAATTGCCCACGTTTAGCCTCCGTCGCTGTGCGTGGTATTAACGGTCAGAAACCCGCCCAGTTGCTCCAGTCAGTCTTCCCCTGAATTTTTCCGTGGTGGTTTGAGCAGTGCAGATGCTGATGTGCAGCTGCACAGCCAGGAACCTGCTGCCCTTTCCCAGGATCCCATCTTGTTCCTCACAGTCCTCCCTGAGGAGCAGGGAGGGTCTCCCTAGCACCTGCTCCACCAGCTGAACCAGCTCCAGTCCTCTCCTGCAGCGCTGTGGCTCCCGTGGTGTCCGTTGGGTAATGCTGGTGCAGAGGTGCTGGGCCACCGCTGGTGCAGAGGTGCTGGGCCACATCTCGGCAGCAGTTGCAGAAATGTCCTCCTGGGTACGTGGTCCATGTGCAGGTGGGAGACTTCCAGGGAGTGCAGGTAGCTGAGGACTACCCGAGCCTGAGCAGGAGTCTTCCATCAGTACACTTCCACCCTCCCTTTGTACCGACCCCCAAACACTCCACAGTGCAGACTGGAGACCTGACCCTAGGGAAGCCTTTTAGTGACCTGGCGGTGAAGTCTATCAAGGTGCTGGTCTCAATTCCTTGTAATATGTCCCTGGAAAACTACTGGAGACTCTTGGTTGGGCTCCTGGTTCGGTGGCTTTGTGCTCTGTTGCTGTCCTTTTAGAATCACCATTTCACTGGTTTCCTGCTGGGTTTGCTGGGCTTGGGTTGTGGGTCCCAAATTAGCCTCCCATGTGCTGGGCTGTGATTTTAGTCTCCACCCATCACTGCACCCTGTGCTCTTCAGGATTACTGACCCTGAGTCCTAGCCCAGCTGAGCTGAACTTACCCCCTGAGATGGACAGTTTCTGGTGGCCTTAGTGTCTACACTGATTAAAATTGGAGGTTTGTCACACGGCTGAAGCAAAGAACAAGGTGACGTGTGGGACCATCTCATCCATTCCAGCACATTGACAAGTCAGAAGTTGTTCCTTGAGGCCCAGCCTGTTTCTCACCTCTAGACACATGTCCTTGCTGGTCTCCTTGACATTCTCCTCTAATACATCAACCACTGCACTGAGGTGACCATTAACAAAGCCTGTCCACTCCTCCTCCATGGGCAGGTGGAACCCCCCACGTTCAGCCTGCTCTTGAAGCACAATGGTGTGCACTAGAGGTTGAGGTGTCTTGATGAGGTGGTGAATATTGCACACCCTCTGTATTGTCAGTGAAGAGAGAAGGTTCCCTCAGGGGTAACTCCAAGGAGGAACCTACATTAGGTTGTCTACAAGATTGATTCTTACTCTGCTTCAAGTTATCTCTTGGTCTGTGAGTGGGTCCTGCCATCTGGATGCCCTGAACACTCCAGCCTCTTCTGGAAAAGTAGAGACAAGTGGGCAGAAAGGGTGATGGTCCTGCTGGGGCATGAAAGTCCTACAGCAGCTTGGTCTTGTTCTGTTCTTGGTCAAATAGGGGTTGTACAGGGCAGGGGGAAATGAGGTGCAGCTCCAAATTCCATCTAGAAACTAATTTTTCTCCTACATTCATCCTGTTCATCCTCCTGAAATTGAAATACAAGTGGGAATATTTGCACTTCAGAGGATATATTTTAATATGAGCTTGAAATGCTCAGATACTGAATATTTCTGGGGCAGGGAGGCACGTCAGCTCCTGGTGATGAGCTGCCAGCCAAGCACATTCTGGCCTCAGCAGTGGCACCACCTGAAGAGTTCCAATTTCCCAAACGAGCAGCAGTGGGAAGTCCCCGTTCATTGTGCCCCTGGCAGGAGGTCAGAAGGGTGAGGAGGGGATCTCACTTCTGCTGTTCTCCTCTTCATCCAGTGACATTTCTGTAGCTGTTTGCTGAGAAGCTGTGGCCCCAGCACAGTGGGGCCCTGCTGTTGAAGGACTATCATTTGTTGGGCACAGTGGGTGTCTCCTCGTGGTGCAGCTCAGGCTGATGCTCATGGCCAGACTCCCGTGTTTCAGCAGTAAAACGATACTTGCATCTATAGCTCTGTTTGTTTAATTAAACTTTAATTATCTGCTCCCTGCCTCTCCACTGCTAATTGTGGCGTTTTCCTGCAGTGCTTTAAGTCCAGCCTTTATTTAAAACTAGCAGCTTGAATAGGGAAAGCTGCTGAGGAATTAACCTCCTCCTCCTCGCTCCGAGGCCGGTTACTGGGGCAGGGATCCTGGTCAGTGTCTGTGCCTGGCCACTGGCAGGAGCTTGTTGTCTTCTCCTCCAGGTGATTCCCAGTGGTAGCAACCACTCCCCTCTTGCCTTGTTTCCCTCTGCCCTTTCCGGAGGTATCATCACCCGAGCTCTTCTCTCTGTGTTGGTATTTTTAAGAAAACCCTAAATCTCTCTTGCATTGACCCTACCAAGAAGGCTCCAGCTCTGCTGCAGCGTTCACACCAGGAACAAGCACTCCCCAGTCCAGAGACAGGGGACCTGAGGATGAACGTGCAGCTCCAGTTCTACCTCTTGGGCAGAACAAACCACGCTCCCCAGCTGCACGGCCCCATCCTCTTCTTCAGAGGAGGGATCATGAGCACGTGTGAGAACTTGATCACATATTTGAACAATGCCTCACAGTGTGTTTGCATCACAGTAACGACAGGGTGTTAATTGTTGAGTTAAATATTTTCCAAGGGTAGGTTTTGGATCCATTGCACCAACATGAACATGTGCAGGTGGTGTCCCAACCTCCCAGGCTCTAGTCTTCACTAGCCAAGCCCAGAAGTTCCTCCTTCTCCCCTCTGTGTGAGAATTAAGGTCTTAGATGCTCACGTTTGCCTGGCCCAGCCCATCTGGAGCGAGTGTCCTCAGGCTTCCTGGCTAGTTGGAGCTTTGTGTCACCTTGCTGGCTTTCCTCAGAGGATAGAGGGGAGCAGCAGAGCTGCTGCCATGTCCACAGCCACTGTCCCCTCCCAGAGCATCCTGACCAGGGCTGGACTCACTGACCCCTCTCGTGCCACTGCCCTTCCCCATCATGTGTCAGGGGAGGTTGTTTGGGTTTTAAGCAAAACTGCCCCATTGGAGAAGAGACCAAGTGTAGTGGCTGTGAAGAAGCTCCTGTGGAGTGCCCCTGGTGTCACATCCACAGCGTGGGTCTGTCTGGGCCTGGGCCAGGGACTCTCCACCCACCCCTGGGTCAGAGCAGCCAGAGCTCCATGCTGGGTTTGCTCAGCCCTGTGCAGCAGTGGGATGGGGGGAAGTGGTGCAGGAGTGAGGGGAGGGGTCCAGAGCTATTTGGGAATAGTCACGGGTCAGAAATGCTCTTCTGTGCCCAGAGAGCAGGTGCAGACACACCTGCCCAGGGGGAGGCTGGTGACCCAGCACAGGTCAGTGGTAACAGTCCTCACCCCAGCGCTGCTTCTGCCCAGGATTTTAAGGATGTGCTGCTGGTGTCTGAGAGCATCCCAGAGACCTGAAAGCAAAGCCAGGCAGAAGCACCTCCAGTGCAGAGTGGAGGTGGAGGGTTGGAGTTACACAGATGATAACCTCACCTCTGCCCCACTGCCTTGGCCAACAGCTCTTGAGCCATGTTTCCATTCAGGAGGTGGAGCCAGGGAAGGTTCGGGTGGGCTGTCCCCAGCTGAACCCTCCTCTGGCATCTCTGCTCAAACCCTGCTGAACCCAGAGGATCCCAGTTCACAGAACAGTCCTATAGACCAGAGAAACCAGAGAGAATAATGTGCCTCCAAGAGATGCTGTCCCAGTCAGTGGGGCCCAAGCTCTGCAAGGTTCAGGTACCACCTCAAGCTCTGTCAGGCTGCATCTCTCATCCTTGGAGCGTGGCAGCGTTACCTTAGCGGGAAGGTCTGGGAAGATCTCAACAGCTTTTGGATCTCATGGGTTGCAGTATTAACTCTGCACCCTCACCACCATCCCCCTTCAGCACAACCTCACTGTGCTGGCTTCTCACCTCTTGCTCTTGTGATCTGGGAAGTCCCAGGGGAGAAACCCACGGCCTGGCCAGGGTGGTTGTTCAGGTTTCTTCATCCTTGTCACCTACTGTGCTGTTCGAGCACCAGCAGCTCAGGAGCTGCCCACAGGGTCTCTATGGACACTGGCAGAGGAGCTCCAGCTCCTCATGTAGGAGCTGCTTTCCCCTTTGGCTGTACAAACTTGCCAGGTATTTCATAACAAACACCACAGGTATTGGAGGGTGACTCATGAGGTTCAGGGCCACCTGGGTGAGACTCGGTGGTGTGTGCCATAGGAAGATCTACAGACATGGTCCTGGGGTGAAGCTGTCCCAGTAGCACAGCAAAGGGAGATCTTGCTGGCTCAGCCAATACAACATAGCACCTCAGGTAGTTTCCTCAGCCCCTCCATCCTAATGCCACCATTGACAGCTGAAAATTAAGCGTGTTTCCTGAAGAGAAGGTGAGGGTCCTGCTGACTCCCTCAGAGCCTCCCTCTGCCCACAGAGACCCCTGTGCCCTGTCCCTCCTGTGCATGTCCCAGCAAAGGGTGTTGGTCACCAGCTTGGTTAGGCAATGAAAAAGGGCCCAGGCCAGGAGGGGCGAGCAGCTGGTCACCAGCACCTTGCTCCTGGGGCCAGAGGATCAGTGCTGGGGCTGGTGTGTCAGCATTGCCTGGCCATGACAGGGCAGAGCCTCCTGCTCCAGGCACAGCATGAGGTTCCCCCACATCCCCCACAATCCCCACCACCAGGTCCATGACCTTGCACACTGGTGCTGGCACTGGACCCCCGGGGATCCCCCCTCACTGCTCAGGGCTGTTGTGTGAGTCCCGTGTCCGCTGGTGTGCAGCACAGGCAGCCCCACCCCACTGCTGCAGGGAGAGGGACACGGGCCTGGGAGACAGAGCTGGAGTGAAGGGAGCAGCTGGTGCCCCAGTCTGGGTACCAACCATTGGCACCGCTGACTGGCTGGACTGGCCTTTGCCAGGCAAATGCCAGGCTGGGGTGTGTCAGCAGTGACACTTTGATTTCTGGGCTTTGAAGGAGCTGCTGCTGTGGTGGTTCAACCCTGCTGGTGGTCTGACCCTGCTGGTGGTCTGACCTTGCTGGTGGCTCAGCCATGCTGCTGGTCAGACCCTGCTGGTGGTCTGACCCTGCTGGTGGTTTGACCCTGCTGGTGGTCCAGCCATGCTGGTGGCCTGACCCTGCTGGTGATCTGACTCAGCTCAGGTGGCCGTGGCTCTGCTCTCAGCCTCTGGCAGTAGCGTTGTGCTGCGTGGCGTTCGGGTGCACTGACTGCAGCTTGGTGCGTTCCAGGTGAAACCTTTGTCCTGGGAGATGGCCTCCCAGGGCCCTTGGAGCCTCGCTTGGACCCCATGGACTCTGCCTTGAACTCTGTCAATTCATCCAGCCACAGCAGGAGCTCCAGAGACTATCGCCTGCAAGGATACAGGCACCTGCACCAACCCTCTAGCCTCACCCAGGGCAGCACCTCTGCCTTGCGTAGGCTTAGCTCTGGGGGTAAGAGAGTTACGAAGCCAGCCCTTGTAAATTTGGCAGGAAAGGGCTTTTCTAACTCCAGTTACACCTTTCTAACTCCAGCAAGTACCAGAGACTGGCCTCTACGCTGTTACCAGGTAGTCTGTGAGGTTTATCGGTGGCTCTAGAGACGTGGCAGATGGGCGGGTGGAAATCCGGAGAGGTGATGCTTGCAGGGCCCCTCCTTTGGCCTGGTGACTCGGTGGACCCCGAGGTCAGTGGAGAGGAAGGAGCAGGCAGGAGCTGAGCTCAGGGGAAGAAGCAGGGGGCTGTCAAAGCAATCAATGGGCACCTGATCCGTGAGGATGGATCAGGACCGGCCAGGGAGTCGGGAGCTGCCTGGCGGGGTGGGAGCTGGGGCGGGCAGCCAGGAGGATGTGCCAGTGGCACCTGTCTGGATGGAGGAGCAGGGGCAGGAGAGCTCTTCACTGTTCAGCACGTGTCAAATCCAGGTGTTTGCAAAAAAAAATTGTCATTTTAGGTGCATGGCATCAAGAAAAGCCTCTGAAAAGCTCAGGCTGCTGATGCCTTGACCCGTCTGCCTCCCCCAGCTCTGTGTGTGCAGGCAGGGCCAAGGGAAGGGGCTGTGCCGATGGTGGCAGGTGGGGAATGGGACTTGTGTTAGCTCAGGCCGTGCTGCAGGACAAGAGAACTTCTCACGTGGGCTCAGTCCATCAGAAATGCAGCCAATGAAACGTGGAGCAGCTTTGCCTTGTTAGACTGGCTAAAGGTGGTGTTGGGAGTGGGAGCAGAAACGGTGCATGGGGAGCAAAGTGGGAACAGAGGATTGTTTTCTGCAGAGCTGGGAACCATCAGCAGATGGGCTGGGAAGAGTGGGAACGGGGGGGGCAAACACAGCTAAAGGGGGACAAGTGGAAATAGGGGGTTGGAATGAGGAAGAGGGCTTGGTGTAGGAGGCTGCCCCAAAAAGGGCTAAGGAGAGAGAATAAGGCTTCAGTGCTAGAGCTGTGCTGCAGGAGTCTCTGGGGCACGGTTGGGATGTGCCCTTTGTGTTGTCTCTGCCCTGACTTTGAGGGAGGAGAGCGAGTGGTTGGTTGTGGGTGAGGAACACCAGGGGTGATGCTGGGGGTGCCCCGAGTAACGGCTGCTCCTGCTGCTCCCGCCAGGCTCCGACAGGTACCTGGGCTCCCGGGACGTCTCTCGGCTGGGCAGCCGCGACCCCTCGTCCTGGTCGGTGGAGGAGGTGATGCAGTTCATCCGGGAGTCCGACCCGCAGCTGGGGCCCCACGCGGACCTCTTCCGAAAACATGTGAGTCTGGCCTGGGTCGGTCTGTGTGTGGGGCAGGGGACAGGTCACCACGCTGGGGAGATCAGGAGGGTCACAGCAGCAGCACTTTGGACCAGCTGGAGTTTTGTGCTAAGAAAAACATCCTCGTAAACCCCGGTCGTGTCAGGTTCAGGCTTGGGAGCCTCTAACTTGGAAAATATCACGAGGAGATTTAGATTAGATGTAAGGAAGAAGTTCTTCCCTCAGAGGGTGGTGAGACACTGGCCCAAATTGCCCAGGGGGGTTGTGGATGCTCCATCCCTGGAGGTGTTCAAGGCCAGGTTGGATGGGGCTTTGAACAACCTGGTCCAGTGGGAGGTGTCCCTGCCATGGCAAGGGGTTGGAACGAGATCATCTTTGAGGTCCTTTCCAACCCAAACCATTCTATGATTCTGAGACATCTCAGCCCAGCTAAAGCCCCAAGCTCTGCAGCCTTCGTGCATGCAGAGAGCTCAGCACTGAGCTGGATTTGAACCCTAGCCCTGGAAACACACAACCTGCTCATCCTGCAGTCTTAATATTCACCTCCTGGCAAATTTCTCCTGGCAAGAAACACGTTGCAGGTGGAATTCCCTGAGTGTGTGGCTGCTGAGCTCCCGTTTCCTATCAGAGGGAGTCTCCCAAGGCTCTGGTCCTTGTGCGTGTCTCTAGACACCCAGTGCGGAGTTTGTGCAGTGGAAGCCACACAGGTGTTGGCAGCCCAATGTCCTGGTTGCTGCCAGACAATTCATCTTCCCTCTGCCTTTTGATGAAGTCCCTGTTGTACCTGGAGTCTGGAGAGCAGGAGAGGACACCCGTCTGCCCCAGGCAGGAGGGGTGGACATGAGCCTTCTTGCTCTTTGCCGCGTCAGAGAACTCCCTTGGGCTTTTTTTTAATTAGTTCTATTTTGGAACCACCAGTAATTGAAAAATGTTTTAATTACACAAGAGAGTGCTCAGCTCTGCTGGGGGATGTGCGGTCCCTGCACTGGTAATGCTGAGGAAGAGCTTCACTTTCATCTGAGGAAGGAAGAGCAGAACAAAGCTGGTACTGGAGATTTCCAAGGGTGAAACCTCACTGAGCATCAACACAGGGCAAAATTTTCCATTGTTTGTTTGAGGCTGTGATTTTTATTCTTCATTTTTTACTCCATTAACATTTTCCTCCTGGAAACCTGTCCAGTGCAAAGCTCTGGGCCAGGCCTGGAGCAGGTCAAGGAGAGGAGCCCTACAGGGCACTGGAAGGTGTCTGCTCACAGGTGCTGGGACAGAGCTCTTTGAAGCTTTGTGATCCCTCCCCAGCTGAGCCCCAGTGAGGGACGCACCTGGCTCAGCTGAGAGCAGCAGAGACTTTCACAAGCTGCGGTGTTGGAGATGAGCAGCTGCAGATGAGACCCTGGGCAGCCTGGTCCAGTCCCTGACCACTCTCTCAGTAAAGAACTTCTTCCTAATATCCAACCTAAACCTCCCCTGGTGCAACTTGAGGCCATCACCTCTTGTCCTGTCATTAACTTGGGAAAAGAGCCCGACCCCAGCCTCACCACAACCTCCGTTTAGGTGGTTGTAGAGAGCAATGAGGTCTCCCCTCAGCCTCCTCTTCTCCAAGCTAAACAATCCCAGTTCCCTCAGGTGCTCCTCATAAGCCATGTTCTCCAGACCCCTCACCAGCTTCGTTGCCCTTCTCTGCATCTGCTCCAGCCCCTCAATGTCCTTATCCTGTGGTGCCCAAAACTGAGCCCAGTGCTCAAGGTGGGGGTCTCACCAGTGCTAAGTCCAGCAGCACCATCACCTCCTTGCTCCTGCTGGTCCCACCGTTGCTGACCCAACGCTGTTGTCTCCCCCCTGGCAGGAGATCGACGGCAAAGCCCTGCTCTTGCTGCGGAGTGACATGATGATGAAGTACATGGGGCTGAAGCTGGGGCCAGCCCTGAAGCTCACTTACCACATCGACAAGCTAAAGCAAGGCAAGTTCTGAGAGGACTCTTGTCAGGATGGACCCTGGAGGCTCTGCTCCCGGCCGCCTGTGCCCAGCCCCGCTCCTGCCACCGCCAGGTCCCTCGCCCACACCGGGCGCTCAGGGGGAGGCTGCTGCTGCCTTGGCCGGGGGGCTTCACATGGACTCGAGTCATGGGCGTCCTGTTGGAAGTGGAGGGTCTCGTCTCCTCTCCCCGCTGTGTGCTCCTGGGATGGGCAGAAGCTCTGGGCAGAGCCCACGGGCGCTGGTGCCAGCTCCTCCCCCTCGCTGTGGTTCGTACACTCCCACCTCGCCTGCCCGGGGGGCCCTGAGCCCCTGGCCCCTCACAGAGATGGGGCCGGGGGGGCTGGATGCTTTGCAAGGAGGACGAGGAGGATGGTGCCCTCCCACGCTCGGCCCAGGGCACCACGTGGAGCTCACAGCAACAACCATCCCCACCCCGGGGGACTCTGCCTGCCCCTCAGCTCCTCCCCTGGCTGGGGATGGAGGCCTCTGGAGCCCCCGGGGCAGGAGTGCGGGGCCAGCCGGGCAGAGCCGAGGAGCTCGGGCAGGCCTGGCAAGGACGGGCCTGGATCGGCGTTGGAGGCTGGCTGGAGCTGCAGGACTCGACTGGCTCTGCTCCCGGCTCTTGCTGAGGTTTTTTTTGTTTTGTTGGGGTTTTTTTCTTTTTTTTTTAAGGATTGTCTGTTTCAGATGCTGAAATGATTTTTCTACCTGTCGTTGAACTCGCAGCTCTTGGAGATTTTTAGCCAGAGGTGCAAAGGTTTGTCTTCCCAGGGGCCCTCCTGGTCCTCGGGTGGTTGGGTCAGTCCCAGCTCGGTTGGGTCTGGCCAGCAGAGGAGCCCGGGGCGGTGCCCAGTGTGGTGCCCAGTGCGATGCCCGGGGCGGTGCCCACTGCTCATGCTGCTCTCCCTGCGAGGGCTCTGCCCTGCCCGGGGCACCTGTTTGTTGCAGACAGTCTAATGTATTTATTTTCGATGGCACTTGAGCGGGTCCCCCTGTCCCGGGCACGTTCCGCAGCTGTAAGAGGAGCGTGGGAGCCGAGGCCACTGCGTCCCCTGGGCAGCTGCTGGTGGGGACAGGGCCCGGCAGGCAAGGGCTGGTGGTGGCCAGGACTGTTGTGGTGTGTGCCCCCCCCAGCCCACCTCCTCCCTGCAGTGACCAGAGGGCCGGGACAGGGTCTCCCCTGCGAGCACTTCTCTCTCCTCCTGTCTGTAGCTCACCCTCTGTAGCCAGATCGAGTCTCACTCCCTCCCCCTGCCCACCTTGAGGTCCCGCTGGCCCCGTGGTGACCAACCCTCCAGGCTCTTGCACTGGGTCAGGTTTACCCCTAAGGGGAAAAGTTAAATAAAACAAAACCCAAACCCCAAAGTAATACCAAGGCTTTTGGTCATAGCCACGTCTGCGCTGCAGCCGCTGCCCCGCTGGGGTCACTCAGGGCCCCGGGACCCTCGGGCCCCGCCGGCGCTGACCCCGCCGGCTGCTGCCGCTGGGTGCCCAGGCAGGGGCAGCCAGTGCTTTCCTCTGCACTTATTTTACCTGGATTTGTTTATAAATAAAAGGATAACTGAGTTCCTGACACTGGCTGTGTGTGCTTGGGGGGGACCCCAGGATGGGGAGGGGGTGACGCTGCAGGACAGAGCCCAGAGGCCTGGCTGCTCCTGCCGGTGGGGGGGGGTGGAAACTGAGAAGAACGGCCAGAAGCAACGTGGTGATGGGATGAGGGGGCTCATTAGTGACAGTAACTTCTGCCAGGTCACAGCTCAGCCCCTCTGGGACACCCTCTGGGCTCCAGCTCTTTGCAGCTTCACCTTCCCAAGGCCTCCAGCGGTGCTTGGAACTCTCCAGAGCAGCTTGTTCGCTGTTCCACCACCACCACCACCCCCACCTCCCCAGCACTGGCTCGGGGCCCTGCGGGAGCGCCATCTCCAGGAGCATGGCTGCTCTCAGGGCTGTGCTGTGGGAGAGGCTTTCACTGCTCAAGAGTCCTGCCTGGAGCTTGTGGGGCTGCCCCACACCCTGGGGGGCTGTTGGGTCAGGAGCAGCCCCAGCTGGAGCCCCTGAACCCATCACTGTGCAAACACCTCAGACCTCCCAGTGCTGGTGCCCTGAGGCTGGTAACATGGGTGGGCAAACACAACCCACAGCCAGAGTGTGGCACAAGGCAGGGGACATCCCCCCATTGCTCACCAACCCAGACCAATGGGCCATGGACAGCACATCTGGGCAGCTGCAGGTCGAACAGGAGCCCCTGTGAGCTGGTGGGGGCTGCTGTGTCCCACAGGGAGGGGTGGTGGCGAGGGGCTGGGTGACACAGGCTGGAGGGTGTGCCCTGGGCTCACCTGGGCAGGTCTTCCAGCAGCACTGTAGTGATGGGATGAGGGGTGATGGGTTCAAACTGGAAGAGGGGAGATTTAAATTAGGTATAAGTTTTTCACCTTCAGGGTGGTGAGACACTGGCACAGGTTGCCCAGGGGGGCTGTGGATGCTCCATCACTGGAGGTGTTGGATGGGGCCTTGAGCAACCTGGGCTAGTGGGAGATGTCCCTGCTATGGCAGCAGGGTTGGAACTGGATGATCTTTGAGGTCCCTTCCAACCCAACCCATTCCATAATTCCATACTCCAGTCCCTCTCCCTGCTCTGAGCTATGGCAGTAACAGAGCAAGCTCCTGCTTTGTTATTCATTTTATTACAAATCAGCATTTGCACAGTTTTGGCCAAGACAAAACCATTTGGGGAGAAAGAAACCAAAGCTGAGGAAGCAGCTCCTGCTGCTGGAGGAGCCCCGGGCAGGGCTGGTCAGGGCAGAGCCCAGGGGCCACTGGCACACATGGACCCTCAGAGCACCCGGGGACAGCAGCAGCTTCACAGCATGTGGAAATAAGGGAGGAATAAAGAGGGGCTGTGGAAGAGACCAGGCTGGATGAGAGAGGAGAGTTTAATTAAGTCAGTACCAAGCCAGGCTGGAGCCACACAAGGAGCTCTGAGCTTTAACTGAGGAGTTCTGAACACAGGACTTCAGGCAAGAGACACTTTCCTCCTCTAGCCAAAGACCAAAACTGTGTTTTTGTAACACTGCAGCAAGAGACAAGGAGAAATACAACCCAGGGGGTGCATTTCCCAGCCCTGCAGAGCTGGGCAGCCCAGCTTGGCCTGCAGGGCACTGAGGATGGAAGCAAAGGACACTGGGGACCCGGCCCGACCCTCGTGTGGCATCGGTGGGTCTGAAAGGCCACGAAGGCTCCACTGGAGGGAAAGAAGCACCATGAGCTGTGGGACCAGGGTACAGGAGGCCGGGAGGGGCTAAAGGCAGCGTGGGAAGTTCAGGTTCTCCTCTGTACCTCCCCCTTGATGCAAGGAGGTGAAATGTCCCGGCCCAAGCAGCAGCACCAGCAAACCTGCCCCGGGCAGGGCAGGACCACACCCCACCCAGGCCATAAGGGGCTCTCGGGGCTGGTTTGCCTGGGTTTGTGTCCCCCCACCACGATCCCTGTGAGTTGCATCCCTGGAGTGAGGCAGCAGAGCCAGAGCTGGTCCTGCTCCACCTTCACTCTACACCAGGAGGATCCTCCTGGCTCAAAGTTCATTGCCGGCAATGACAGCACTGAGACCGCCAGTGCCAAGCAGCTTTAAATACTGAAAAAAACCACAAAAAAGAACTAAAAATCCCCCCCCCCATCCAGAAAACCTGCACAGAGCTGCACAGACCCCTCCTCTGCAGGTCAAGAGCTGAGCAAGCCCAAAAATCCAGCACCAGCCCCATCATTCCCAAGGGAGAGGGGCTGGAGGACTCAGCTCATGGAGCAGCAGCCAAGGTCCAACCTCCCACCAGCATTACTGGTGTTAGGAGGGAAAGGGGAGGCTGGATGCATCACACCCCACACCCTGATTCACCCTGTGCCTCCAGGATGGTGCTACATGAAGGCAGCCCTGAGGTGTGTGTGCTGGGATGAGCTCTCCCCCAGAAATAACAGAACCTACACAGAAAATAAACAAAAGGGCAGAGGAAAGAAAAGGACAGGACTTCATAATGAAATTATAAAACCATAACTTAAGAAAGCCCAAAGCTGAGAGCGTTCAAGCTACTGCTGTGAGAGCATCTGGCACATGGAGACTCTTCAGCAGGGACACCTGGGGAAAGAAAGAGATGGAGCAGGAGTTACCACCAGGGAGGAATGACAGGAGGAAGCAGAGCACCCCAGATGAGCACAACACAGGACCCAGGACAGATGTCCATCAGTTTCCCAGGGGCACCATGGGGACATCAAGACCTGTTGTCACACCCCTACAAACCCAGCTCCCTGTGGAAGCTGGTGTTGGGGAGTGAGCAGCCAGCTAAGAGCAGCTGAGTAGATGTGGTGCTTCAGGACATGGTCTAGGGGTCAGGGAGGTGTTGGGATGAAGGTTGGACTTGATGATCCTAGAGGTCCTTTCCCACCTAAATGACTCTGTGCCCTTCCAGCTCTGCCCATGGCTGGCACCGAAGGAAAACCTTCCCCGTGACACAACAGAGGGTTGGGCTGGGCTGTGCAGCAGCTGGCCAGGAGGGGACAAGCCACATGCCAATGTCACTGTCCCCATGATTCCTTCATTTGGGGACAGCCCCTGAGCCACCAGGTACCAAGGCAGTGCCCAGACGTGTCACATTAGGGAGCACGCTGGACAGCCGGTGGAGCCACGGGTTCAGAACATCTTCAGGAGGACAAATATTTACAGATCTGGAGCAACCCAGCACCTCCTGGCTCCTCAGCACCACAGGGACCAGTCCCAGGAGCAGGGTCAGAGGGTCCCCTAGGCCAGACTGGGGGTAACATGAGTTTTAACCCACAGTTCACTCTGTTCTATAAGGGGGGGAGGGAGGAGCTGGTCGTCCTCATCCCCCTGGCCTCCAGCAATGACCCCCTGCTCTCACTCAACATGTGAGGGCACAAATCTGCTTCACTCCTCCAAACCCACCTCCCAAACCAGCCAGAGCTGTGTGGAGAAGCATCACATCCCCACTCACCCACCACACAAGAGGAGACCTCATTTAACCACCACCTCTGCCCTTTCTGCTGGTGAAAGCTGAATGCTGGGTTCAGAGCCCCCCTCCAAAACTGGATTATGTGTGTATATATCCAATTTCCACATCCACCTAACACCTGCAGCAGCTGTTCCAGCTCAGACAGAGGATCTCTCTGTCTCAAGATGGGGAGAACAACTTATTTCGAAAAGGTTCTTGGCACAGGCAAGAGATGGCCCCCAAACCACTGAACCTCCTCAACCCAGGAATCCCCTGCTCAGCTTCACCTCTGGCTGCAGCAACATGTGCTTTACTTCTTTATTTGCACTTAATCTCCAACTCCCACATGTATTTTGATACTTTGTGGTGTGTCAGTTCACTATGGAAATGTCCACCCCTGCCTGTCACAGCCCCAGCATGGCCAGGACACGTGTGTGAGCACCAGCACATTGCAGGGCCTGCCCCTTCTCCACCAACTGGTGTGAAACATCCCCATGCCAGGAGGAGACTGGGCACGGAGCTTTATCTCTGTAAGGAAAGGTTGAGGACATTAAAAGTTACCAGGAGTCAGTCATGATTTACTGCTGGGAACTTCAGCTCTGTCATCTCCAGGTCAGGTGAGCTGCTGCCACTCCTGTCGCTGTAGGTGTCCCTGTGGGGTTCAGAAAGTTCTGTTGGGTGGAGAAAAGGGCTTCACAGACTGGGAGCTGCACCAGCAGTTATGGGTTTGGTAGGTAAGGCTGAGGCTGAAAGGCAGAGCACACAAAGCTCCATGTAGATGTCCCTTTGGAAACGGGGCTGAGCCACCACTGACAGGCTGAGAGCTGGGCTTGTTCAGCCTGGAGAAGAGAAGGCTCCAGGGAGACCTCCCGTGGTGCAGCTGACCACAAAGGCCAGTGCTGTCCCTTCTGCTCTGCTTCAGTCTAACATCCCCAGTGCTGCTTCTCCCCCGTGTTTAGTTTTGTTTAGCCCACATCAGCAGTCCAGTGACACAAGCAAACCCCCTGTGTTCTCCTCTAGGAGGAAGATGGGTCACCACCACAGGGGTGGTTATTGGTTGCATGTTGCCACGACTATTGAGCAGCACTGCAGGGACCAGGGAGCAGAGGAAGTAAATGCACCACTAGGTGTACCCCAAACCTTGGCTGCTCTGCAAACAGACAAAAGAAAGCTTCAGTCAGCAGCAAAAAAAACCCCAACAAAATATGAAGTTGTAACCACCAGGGTCTGTTCTTTAAACCAGTTTCTGAACGAGGCCTACAAGGAAGCTGGGAGGGACATTTTACAAGGGCTTGTAGTGACAGGATGAGGGGTGAAGGGTTCTAACTGGAGGAGGGGAGATTGAGATTGGAAATTAGGAAGAAATTCTTCACTGTGAGGGTGGTGAGACCCTGGCACAGGTCACCCAGGGGGGTTGTGGATGCTCCATCCCTGGAGGTGTTCAAGGCCAGGCTGGATGGGGCCTCGAGCAACCTGGTCTAGTGGGAGGTGTCCCTGCCATGGCAGGGGGGTGGAACTAGATGATCTTTGAGGTCCTTCCCAACTCACATCATTCTGTGATTCTTAAGGACCAGCCTGTACCTAGGATTTACACATGGGGAAAACCCCATGAGGTCTCCAATCCCCTAAAGGAGCCGACCCACCTCTGCCTGACCACCCAAGACCACAGAGTGACTGTTCCTGAAGTCAGGAGCTCATTGTGGGACAGCCCATGTTAAAATGCAAGACAAGAGGTTTCCAAGAAAAGAGTGGAAAGAAGAGGTGCTGCAAACACCCCCGGGTTACCCTGCAGCACCCCTGGGCCAAGAGCATTCCCCAGTCTATCCTGTAGGCAGCAGCAGTGCCCTGGGAAAGGTCTGAGCCTACCTGGGTGAGAGCCTGCAGCCCTTCTGCAGGTAATGGGTGAGTCTCCCTGCGGACGCCAAGAGGAGGCCGAAGTATGGGGGGGATGGTTTGATTGGCCTGGAGAGGAACTCGGGGTGATACTGGACACCAACGAAGAAAGGATGCTCTGAGAAAGGAACAGGAGATGTGAAGGTCACCTCTCTCAGGCCTCTGGCTCAACTGCAGCTGAAAGCACCAACCATGCTGAAGCTGAGGGAAGAAGTGTCATTTCTACCCCTCAATGCACAGGCACATGGGATTAATTCAATTTTATGGATGGAATCATCCTGAGAGCACCTGAACTGGCCCCACACAAAACCCTGCTCGATCACCCTCCAAACACTCTGCCTGGTAAACACCCACACCCACAACTGCTGAAGTTACTCACCTTCCAACTCAACCACCTCCATTCGCTCTCCCTCCTCATCCTGGCCAACAAACTTCAAACCTTGCTCTTCGAAGCACTTCTTCAGCTCTGGATTGACCTAGAAGACCAGAAGGAAGAAAACCCTTGGATCTCTTGTGTTTGGATGACACGGAAAAGCTCAACACCTACAACAGCACTTTTACCTCAAATCTGTGTCTATGTCTCTCTTCCAAGAAGTCATGATCTCCATAGAGCTTCCCTACACCAAAAGGAAGACACTTCTTAGAGCAAACACCAGACAGCTCACACAATGCCAAGTTTTCACAAGTCCCCATGAACAGCATCCATCAGAATCTGCCACTCCTAGAGGGGACTGAGTTCACTGACCCCCATTTCACAAAGTCTGCAACACCCACCACTCAAGGACACTTTAATGGTTCCAGGTCTCACCTCCCCATCCCCACCACACACACACACACACACACACACATCACTCCCAGGAACACTTCCAGGAGGTCAGAAATGCCTTACTCATGATGGAGTTCTTGGTTTGGAAGAGGGTCCTTCTCTTGCCGAGCCTCATGGTGCCACCCATTTGCCCAGGGTTATGTTCTGGCATGTCTATGACCTGCAAAGAGCATTTGGAGAGATCAGTGAGACCATGGGGGGGGGGGAAGAACAGTCCAGGCTGAGTCTGGAACATCAAAGAAAAAAAACCCTCCATCCATAGAGAAAACAGAGAAACTAACCCAAGGGGGAGCAACAGAGCTACTGTGGTGGCTGATGAACAGCTCAACATGAGCCAGCAATGGGCAAGTGCAGTTCAGAAACCAACTGTGTCCTGGGCTGCAGCAAAAGGGTGGGCAGCAGGCCAAGGGAGGGGATTCTGCCCCTCTACTCAGCTCTGTGCCCAGCTCTGGAGCCCCCAGCACAAGAAGGACATGGACCTGTTGGAGAGTGTCCAGAGGAGGCTACAAAGATGATCAGAGGGCTGGAACCCCTCTCCTACAAAGACAGGCTGAGAGAATTGGGCTTGTTCAGCCTAGAGAAGGAAAGGCTCTGGGGGGACCTTATTGCAGCCTTCCAGGATCTGAAGGGGGCTACAAGAAAGCTGGGGAGGGAGTTTTTACAAGAGCCTGTAGTGATAGGATGAGGGGTGATGGGCTCAAGCTGGAAGAGGGGAGACTTAGATTGGAAATTAGGAGGAAATTCTTCCCTCTGAGGATGGTGAGACACTGGCACAGGCTGCCCAGGGGGCTGTGGATGCTCCATCCCTGGAGGTGTTCAAGGCCACGTTGGATGGGGCCTTGAGCAACCTGGTCTAGTGGGAGGTGTCCCTGTCGTGGCAGGGGTGTGGAACTAGATGATCTTTGAGGTTCCTTCCAACCCAAACCACTCCACGACAATTCTATGAACTAGGCTGGACAGAGCACAGGAAGGTTTGCTCAGGAAGCTTTAGCAAGAGATCCCACACACCAATACTGTGCTATCCACTGAACTAATATTAAACAAACAGAAACAAACCCCCCAAATCAGAAGCACTTACACTTTGATAAGTAACTTCATAAGCTTTTTTTTTTAAAAAAAAAGTCCTTTTGAGTAGCATTTTAAATTATAGCATTANGCTGAGTCTGGAACATCAAAGAAAAAAAACCCTCCATCCATAGAGAAAACAGAGAAACTAACCCAAGGGGGAGCAACAGAGCTACTGTGGTGGCTGATGAACAGCTCAACATGAGCCAGCAATGGGCAAGTGCAGTTCAGAAACCAACTGTGTCCTGGGCTGCAGCAAAAGGGTGGGCAGCAGGCCAAGGGAGGGGATTCTGCCCCTCTACTCAGCTCTGTGCCCAGCTCTGGAGCCCCCAGCACAAGAAGGACATGGACCTGTTGGAGAGTGTCCAGAGGAGGCTACAAAGATGATCAGAGGGCTGGAACCCCTCTCCTACAAAGACAGGCTGAGAGAATTGGGCTTGTTCAGCCTAGAGAAGGAAAGGCTCTGGGGGGACCTTATTGCAGCCTTCCAGGATCTGAAGGGGGCTACAAGAAAGCTGGGGAGGGAGTTTTTACAAGAGCCTGTAGTGATAGGATGAGGGGTGATGGGCTCAAGCTGGAAGAGGGGAGACTTAGATTGGAAATTAGGAGGAAATTCTTCCCTCTGAGGATGGTGAGACACTGGCACAGGCTGCCCAGGGGGCTGTGGATGCTCCATCCCTGGAGGTGTTCAAGGCCACGTTGGATGGGGCCTTGAGCAACCTGGTCTAGTGGGAGGTGTCCCTGTCGTGGCAGGGGTGTGGAACTAGATGATCTTTGAGGTTCCTTCCAACCCAAACCACTCCACGACAATTCTATGAACTAGGCTGGACAGAGCACAGGAAGGTTTGCTCAGGAAGCTTTAGCAAGAGATCCCACACACCAATACTGTGCTATCCACTGAACTAATATTAAACAAACAGAAACAAACCCCCCAAATCAGAAGCACTTACACTTTGATAAGTAACTTCATAAGCTTTTTTTTTTAAAAAAAAAGTCCTTTTGAGTAGCATTTTAAATTATAGCATTATGGTGGACCCTGGATGAGGCACACAGAGCTAGGAAAGGCAGGGTCAGGAATCTGCCCACCACTGTTCCAAGGAATTGACATCTGTCTACATTCATGTCTGAGATTGTAATTAAATAGTTGTGCAGCAGAATCTTGATCTCAAATCTCTAATATTTACTCTGTGCAATCTGTTAGCTTTCAAACTGCCCTTTAAGAACTTTTCACCTTGTAGAAAACACCTTGTTCTATGAAAAAGTGCAATTAAAAATACCAAAATTGATAAAACCTGTTGTTTCCCCCCTAATAAGCACTTCCATGAAGCAGCAGCTGTTAATGGGCAAAGACATTTTCTTTTCAGATGAGTGAATGACAGAAGACAGACTGAAAAGCCCCAAGAGTAACCACACAAGCTCTTGACTGCACAAAGATCTGTGCAGAGCTCTTGCACAGTTCAGTGTTACAAGTCTCCATAAACTCACCACTGGATGAGCAGTTTTGGGGTCAAACTCTGTCGAGTTGGCATCTGCAATGTAAAGGGCAGCAGTCAGAAACACCTCGTCCCTCACAAGCACACATCCAACAGCTCTGAGTTCTAAATAGAGCCAGGGGGAGGCAGGGGAGCAGAAATACTTCGAAAACCACATTTTCCCTACCTCTGCTACTAGTGAGACTCAAGAGTCAGGCTGAGACACTCAATTTAGGGCTCTGTAAAGGGAGTTTGGACAACAGGGACCTCAGCAATCAAGCAGTGGAGCCCAGAATTCAGCTGAGTGCAGTGGCTGAAGAGCCTGGCCAGCTGAGTTGCTTTCTGGTGGGAATGATTCCCACTGGCTAGAGCAGGAATTGAGGATGTGCAGCTCACAGACACAGCTCCCTGAGGTGGTCCATTCCAGAGCTGAACCTCACCCTCAGCAACAGAAGTTCCCTGTTACAGGCATGCCTTGGTCTGTTGGGTTTCATTTGAATGGGAAAAGGAAATTGGTTTTTCCTTGGAATTAGCAAGAGATGGGGAATTTTACAGACCTAGAAAAAAAAAGAAATCTACCTCCTAAGGAAGAATGAAAAGCTGGAGGTATTTCCCAAGGAATCAGAGAACTGACCAAGACCCAGGAGGGTTTTGTGCCCTTACCCTGCCAGCCCAGAACGCTGCGGGCGAACTCCACAACTGCCAACTGCATTCCCAGACACACTCCTGGGGAGGCAAACACAACACGGGTCAGGAGAGGACAGGGAGCACTGAGCCCTGATTGCAAAGCACCCACACCTCCACAGGGCACCCCTGAGCCAGGGGAGAACCTGCACGAGACAGACTTGCCTGGGACTGAGGGCTCTGCTCACCCTGTGCCAAGCAGTCTGACAGTTTATTCCACCCCTCCCTTGCCCGTCTGCTCCACTCACACATTTCCAGCTGCTCACTGGGTCCATTTGGTTTAAATGCAGTCACATTTCACCACAGCCTCCTCTGAAACTTCCTCAGAGGCTCCTACCCCCTCATTACAGATTCCTTGGCATCACATCCACCCCACTCCAACTGCTTCAGAGCCAACTACAGCTGAGGGCTGCGCTACCCTCAGCAATCAGCCTCCAAATTGTACAGCCTAGATACTAATGGAGACCCCTAAAGCTCTTGCTACAGACCAGTCAGGAGGTTATTCAACCCCCTCCTTATGGATGAAACATGTTTCTCACCTAAGAAGGGTTTTTTCTGCTTCCTTGCCCAGGAAATAGCTTGAATTTTGCCTTCTGTCCCTCGAACACCAAATCCACCAGGAACCAGGATTCCGCTGCACGAGGATGAGAAGATTCCATTCACAGGGGGCTCACCAGTGGGGTCCCCCAACCACATACCCCCCTCTCCTGGAAAATCTCAGACTTGCAAGACCTCACCCCTGAGAAGGGCTCTGAAGTGCCCCTATGTGGCAGGCCCTGGCTGCAGAATGGTTTCCATGTGACTTCACATGAGCCATCACATAGAAAGTCACAGAATTGTCAGGGGAACATTTACAGATGCACATTTCACCTGCCCAGGGAACTCCAAACATGCTGCTGCCTTCCACAAACTCACATCTTTAACAATTCTCCATTTTACAGCTTATCCTAAACCTCATTGAGAAGTGTCTGGGGCAGCAGCAGAGTCTGCTGGTAGAGGGGCTAAGGAAACAGCCCCCACTGAGGCTCTTGACTCCAAACCCACCACTAGCAGCAAGTTCATCAGACACACTCCAAAGAAATGGCCAGAGTCTTACTCAGCACCACAGAGCTTCTGCCACGCTTCATGGTACCGCACGGGCTCCTCCTGCAGAGTCTCTGGCTCCAAGTCAGCAGAGTCAATATACTGGGAAGAAATCCAAAACCAGGATGATGAGATACTGCCGAGAGCCCACAGGGTCTCCTTAATTCAATTAAGATATCACCACTCCTCCTGGGTAGCTCAGGATTTGGTTCCTGCTAGATACTTAGGTCTTCTCTGGGCTGAGTTCCTCTCTGCTGGTCAACAAAACTGCTTTTCCCCCCCACCCAACTACTGCTGCCCAAACAGGAGATGTGGTTTCTCTCTCTCCCCTTCTCTGCAGTCTCATGAA
Organism: Brachypteracias leptosomus; assembly: GCA_013401335.1. Classification (NCBI taxonomy): domain Eukaryota; kingdom Metazoa; phylum Chordata; class Aves; order Coraciiformes; family Brachypteraciidae; genus Brachypteracias; species Brachypteracias leptosomus. The sequence goes on from VYZX01026068.1 coordinate 1,307,089, forward strand.
GTCCATGAGACCCAGACTCATCACATGTGGAGCCTTCCTGGAGCTCAGTGAGATGGGAACACGTGGCCGTGCACAACCACACAGAAAGAACTGAATCACTGTCTCCTCAAACAGACACTACTTCTCTTCAAGAGGGACTGAAGAACAACCTGGACATGGTGAAACACAGGCTGCTGTAATTGAAGGGTGTCATGATCAATGGCACATATAGATAAAATCTGCAAATCTTCCAGTTTTTCACCTCCAGTATTCCAGTATCTCTGATTCTTGCAATTTGCTCACCCCCCTGAACAACCATTTGGTGGTTTAATTGGGTTTTGGGGGGGTTTTTTTGGTTGGGGTTTTTTTCAGGTTGGAATACTGCTGAGCAATTCTTTAACCCATCACAAGATCTCCAAGCAAGGTGCTCACAGAATCCATTCCCCTTCTGAAGCACACAAATATGCTGTGTCAGGAGCCACCCAGATGCACACGCAGGGCTTACCCCTCATCAGTCTTACTGGTTTTTCTTTTCTCCTCTACTGATTTTGTAAGTGGAAAAGCAACCCTGACATAGAACAGTGCTGTTACAAAGCAAGCATCCATTCCCATGACTCACTGTCCTCCTAAAAACTGGGTATTTAGAAAGTATATTTAAAACTGAAGTAAAATATCTGACAGCAGATACATATTTCACCCCTTTAGAGCATGGAGCTACGACCAAGACTCTTAAAAGCATCCGTGCAGCCAAACCAGCATTAAAATTAATTAAAATAAATTAATACAGCCTGAGGCAGAAGCATCATAAACCTGCTAGAACCACAGCCCTCAAGAAAGGATCACTTGGATCTGTCAGAGAATTCAAAGCAAACAGGGCCCTCCTCAAACCATCTACTGCTCAGGCAACGCTGAGTCCCCATAAACTGGGGCTGCACATCCCCCAGGATGAAAGGCTGCTCTGCTTTGAAGCTGTTTCATGCCTGACAAGCAATGTTTTGATGCCATAATCCAATGCCAATTTTGAAGTCCACTGGCTGAATCAACTCTCCCTTGCTGCCTGAGTTTGAGAGAACTTTGATTAAGATGGGAAGGGAGGAGTGGAAGGAGGGGAACGGTTTTTACACGTGCACACCTTGCCCCTACCTTAATGTCAAGCTTGTGGTTGATGGCCAGTGCAGAATGCTCCAGAGCTTTGATGACAGAGGCATAGGAGTCAGAAAACTTGGTGTATTTGCCCACAAGGGCAATGGAGCAGGTTTCGAGGAGCCGGTCGTACCTGCACAAAGGCAAACAGGGGTTATTGCTTCATTAGCAGGGAATGGGGGCAAGAACCACCTGCATTCTATCCAGCTTTGCAAGTAAAACAGTTGAGCTCTTGAATGTCTGCCCAGCTAGAGAGATGATGAATTTGGAATGGATGACTTAGAACATCAAAGCAAGATTAAAAGAGAGAAAGAAAAAAAAACCCACCAGTGATAGAAAACCAGTTGCAGAAAGTCATGTATAAATTAACTCATCTCTCCTTATGCTGAAAAGCCACTTTGAGGGGGTCCAAACTGTGCTTTCAGGAAGCTGCACCAGATTCAAAGTCTGCAGTGAACTACGAGGAGAGGATGAGAGCCCAGCCCAGCTCGTGCTGACACTGCAGCATCTGCCCACGCAGCTCTGCCCGTGCTCACTTCAGCAGCCAGCAACACAGAGAGATCCCAGAGTCCAAAGGATTCTGATCCCAGCACCTGGCAGCACAGGGTTTGGGCAGCATTCCTGCCTGCAGCCCACAGATCCTTCAGTTTTTCTCAGTGCCTTCAACCAAGCTGGTTACCGAGGGTTTTCCTCATCCAAAGGAAATGTTATTGAGGGGGTGGCTTGTGTCAGGCATGCAAAGGGGAACATCTAGAGCTTGAAAATTAATTTCTTAGAAGGACAAGTATATTTAAGGCTCCAGGAAAGGCCTGAAAGCTGACTGAAAAGACTCATTTCACTATTTCACCATAAACAGGGGGTCTAGACCCCACCAGAAAACCAAGCACTGTCCTCAGTCTCAGACAGAACAGTTACAAACTTGTTTCACTTGCTTGAAAGCACACTCAAAATGTCCATTTTTATTGATGCTCCTGATGCCTCCTACATACACCTACAAAAGATTTCAACACTTTGTTACGTCACTGGGTTCTTCTGTGTACAAATGGAGGGCAGAGCTGTCCACCTTTTAACTCCCTCAAACTGGTTTTGACACAGACAGTGCACAACCAACACAAGGTAAGGAACTCAGTGACATTATCTGACAGGATTTTATGAGGCCAGGCTGGGAGAGTTGGGCTTGGTCAGCCTGGAGAAGAGAAGGCTCCAGGGAGACGTTCTTGCAGCCTTGCAGGACTTCAAGGAGCCTGTCAGAAAGATGGGGATGGACTTTTGAGCAGGGCCTGTTGGGACAGGACAAGGGGTGATGGTTTGAAACTAAAAGAGGGAGGTTTAGACTGGATATAAAGGAGAATTTTTTGATACTGAGGGTGGTGAGAGCCTGTCCCAGGTTGCCCAGAGAGGTGGTGGCTGCCCCATCCCTGGAATCATTGCAGGTGAGGTTGGGCTCTGAGCAACCTGCTCTAGTTGCAGATGTCCCTGCTCCCTGCAAGGGGGTTGGACCAGATGAGCTTTAAAGGTCCCTTCCAACCAAACCCAATCTGTGATTCTCATGTTGAAGAATTTTTGGGTTTTTTCCCCGAACAATTAAACAGCCAGGAAGAAAATGTATTTTTATAGTACAAAAAGAATCCAAAATTGAGCATGAAGAACACATGAGGAACATGAAATAACCCCCATCACCTAATGGCCAACAACCAAGAGGAGGAACTGATCTGGACTCAACTCCAGGGGTGCCCAGCAGTGCAGCTCACCTGTCAGCCATCTCCTTCCACTTCATCAGCATCCTCCTGGGCTGCCTCTCAATGGGGAGGTCGAGCCTGTGTCTGAAGTAGTCAACAACTCCCTGCTCCTCTAACAGCAGAGGAACCCGGTAGATAGAAGAGACATCATGGACACAGATGACCTGTGCAGACAAGAAGAATGTCATTAAAACAGATCTGAGTCAGGGCACTTATTTTTAGACACTTCTTTTTATTATTTTATTTTTAGAGAGCTTCTGTCTCTGCCAGATAACCACAAAACCACCTCAACTTCCAGGAAATAACCCCTGTTAGTAACATAACATGGGAAGAGCTTAATCCCAGTTTCCCCATACTTGCAAAGGTCACCCCCCAACACCTCCCAGGTCCTGCTGCTCACTGGAGCTTCTTGGGAAGGGTTATAACATAACTCAGGAGTAGGAGTCAGCTGCCTTGTGAGTTATGTGAGTGCACAGCAAAGTTCAAAGAACAACTCAAGACACTTTTCCTGTGATAGAGTCTTCCTGGAAATCCCAACTGACACTACCCTTGAACTGCCCACAAGCCCAGCTCCCCCACTTCCACCACTGGGGTTTCTTAACCACAGCTCCCAGTTTGACTGAAGCCCAGGGAGATCTGGGATTTCAATATAGCAATAAATTTTACATGGTGTCCTTAGAATTAAACAACTATGAGCAAAGAAGTCTCAGGTCAATGAGGAATATCTACGTTCACTGAAATGGGCTCCCTCAGAAGAGGAAGGACAGCCCTGGACAACCATCACCTGTCCACCAAGAATGAGACTATGCTTTAATATACTGGCCCAGCCATTCTTAAATCCTCATTTCTCCTGACTCCAATGAAAGCAGAGTTTGACACTGCTCCAGAAAACCCCCTAGACTGCAAGTTTTCCTCTACAGTCAATAGCATTTACTTCTCAATTCATGTAAAATCACATTCAAGTTTCTGAAAAGCAACAGACAGCAGGGAACTTTCAATTCCTGGCCAACAAGAGGTATAAATTGTGCTGCTGACACACCAATATTATTGTCAGGTAATTCTGAATGTAAGACTTCAAAATGCAAGACTCAGTTTGATCTCGCTGCAGAGGAAATGAATCAATATAACTTGATAGAGCCTGGAATTGTGAATTCTTTCACAAAAAGACAACATTTTTCAAGCTCCAGCCAATTGGAAAGTGCCTACAGACATTGGAATTTAGGCTCCAGGCTGTTTGGTTGTATTCCAAGGTCCACTTCAGACTGTGCTGTGCAGAGTAGTCTAAGTCATGATAACATGGAATTTTTGCATACCACATAACATTCAAGTGAAGCAACACTGCTCTCAAATACCATCTTAACTCTTCTGTGCAATCTCTCCTCATGAAATCCTGGCCATAAGAATAACACCATGAAAAGAGCAGTGTATGAAACACATTCTTGTATCCTTTAAACACAATTTTGAGTAACTACTCTTTGAACCTCTAAATACTGACAAAAAAACCCTCATTCTTTTGTGTTCACAGAAGAAAGATGAAAGGATAATTAAGGTCAAAAATAGCTATTCAGAAAATACCCTGGATTCCACAGAATTCTCCAAGCCTACATTAAGTACCTTGTAAGAAAACCTGGTGCTGGCAGGACTGTTTTGGGGAGGGTTACATGTGTAAGGAATGTAGGTAAGAAAAGCAGCAAATGAATTATGCAGCTAACAAAAGACAGAGCTAGAACACAGACACTCTGCTCAGCCAAAACTCAGCTCAGCATCTGACACACAGCTAGAATATTTACTGCAAGGAAGTGCAGACAGCAATCTTTACCTGCTCTGGTTCAACATGACAGAACATGGAAATCTTTTCTTTTACTGAGGTATCCAGTGGAGTGGAGCACCTGCAAACAATCTGACACAACAGCAGCATCAAGGGTGAGAAGCAAAACAGAACCTCCAGACATTCACACAACCAGGCTCTAAAACCAGCTGTGCCTCTGCACTCTCTGGGACTTGGGGGAAATTCCCAAATCAGTTCTTTATACATGTTTATTACTAAAAAACAAGTGATAGGTCAAGGGGAACAGGCTCTTATTGGAAAAGGGGAGATTTAGATTGGAAATTAGGAGGAAATTCTTCACTGTGAGGGTGGTGAGACACTGGCACAGGTTGCCCAGGGGGGCTGTGGATGCTCCATCCCTGGAGGTGTTCAAGGCCAGGTTGGATGGGGCCTTGAGCAACCTGATCTAGTGGGAGGTGTCCCTGCCATGGCAGGGGGGGTGGAACTAGATGATCTTGGAGGTCCCTTCCAACCCATTCTATGATGTTATAAGATACAAGAGCTCTCAAGCCAAGCATTTAGACTCAGATGTTGCAACATGCCAGCACTGCACTTTGATTTCAGAGGCATGCAGCAAACCTTACCAGATCTGGGGAGAGACCAAGACCTCGGAGTTCACGAACACTGTTCTGGGTGGGTTTAGTCTTCTGCTCCCCCGTGGAGCTTGGCTGGTCAGAGAAGAGCAGAAGGTGGTGTATCAAATGAGGATGGTATGGAGCAACAACTCAGCAGGCTACCTGGGACTCCCCACCCTATTCATCCTGTAAGAACTTTGACTCCATTCTTAGACAATCCACATGAATTTTAAATACCCCTCTACAATATTATTTTAATCTCAAAGCCTGAAAGCAACCAGCAGAAAGAGTTCAAATCCATACAGTAAGTATATATTAGTGAGGGAAGGAGAGATCCTAAGGTTTTCATCCCCTGCTCCTGCAAGATACCTAATATTTCATATTTCTAATTTTTCCTCTGTAAATCACCTGGCCTGAATAGAAGTGGGGAAGGGAAGGGAAAAGAGCAGGGGAAGGGAAAAGAGCTTTATCTGCACTCCAGCAACAATCAAGTTGCTCTGTCAAATCCAGCTCCAAGCCACAGCACACTCCTGCTCCCCAGCACTTGTAACTGCTCATGGGAGAATTTTTTCAGCAGTGACTCCAGCAGCAGATTCTTTTGTTTGGTTAAGACCATAAATTGCCTCCAAAAGCAGAGCAGATAACACAGACAAGGTTATCTGAGGCATTATATACCACAAAACACCTTCATGTGCTTTTAATATTAACTGGAGTTCACCTCATCTAGTTGGCAGAAGGGTATTTTGGTTTTCTTTGTGAATCCTAATTAACTGATTGTTATCTCAGTGCTGCTCCATAGCACCTCTTCCTATTCAATCTCTGAACCAAGGGCAACTGCCACTCAGACTGTTGGGGCTTACACAGCACTCAGATGTCAGTCTATGAAATTACTGTTAAAGATCAAAATAGACATTAAAAATACTGTCTAGGGAGGAAAAAAAACCCATTCTGTTTCAAAACACAGTATTAGGTTTTGAAATGACAAAAGTAACTCAAGCTATTTAATGAACTACAGCTAAATCTGGGGGTAGGGAGCAGGGGAGGGAAGCAAAGAAATATTAAAGAACTCCAGGAAGATATTGGATTATGATCTTATTAACAAATCCAAATGGCTGAAGTCTGGCTACACCACTGAATTTTAGATTAGCCTTGCATAAAGAAAAGGCTGTGTAAATGAAGGGAGACTGAAAGTTTTCAGCCCTAGAAAATAAGTTTACTTGCAAAAGCTGGGAGACAATTTCCATAGACAAAAACAGCAGTTAAAAAGGCAAAACTAGATCTGCTGCAACTCCCAGCTATTTGTTACACATTTACACACTGGGAAAGTTTCTGTTCACTTCTTGCAAACCTTTTCAAATACATAACCATATATTCTCTGCATTTCTTCCAGAAGTTTATATAGAGAGAGAAATAAAAATTTAACAGTGCCTATAGATACAGCATTTCAGAAATACATATTTAAAAAGCAAATTTTGGACTGGGGAAGCCTCTGAGCACCAGAACATTTTGGGTGCTTACCTGGGGAACTAGACTGACGTGAATGTTACAGAAATTCTCCCTTTTGGCCTTGAACTGGAACTGGCGGAAAGCCTCGATGAAGGGCATGCTCTCAATGTCCCCTACTGTCCCACCCAGCTGGAAGAGACACCTCAAGTTAGCACCAAAACATCACCTACTGAATTTGCACATTAAAACATACATAAAAGGGCACCAAAACATCTCCCCAGCACCTCCCTCCAGTTCCCTGGATGAGCATCACCACCAATATGAAAAGCTCTGGGATTTGTCAGTACCACCCCCCAGCCTCCAAACTACAACAATCATTTTACCTTCATCATTTCCCCCAAAATCAAAAAGCCACACGAAAAAACAGCTTCTCATTTGAGCAGCACCTTCCCAGGGACATCAGCTTTACCTCTATCCTCTCTTCAGGGAAACTATTTTGAAGTTAAAACTATCATTGTTGAACATTAGGTGGCACTGGGAAGCAGCATTTGTGTCAGGTTTTCATAATATCACACAGCACAGAGATGAGGGGTGCCCAGAGCACTGAGCCCCCCATGCACGGACCCTCCTGGCACTTCAGGATCCAGGTTAGTGAATCCTGGAACAGAAACTGGCACTGGAGCTGCAGGAGAGTCCCATGTCACCATGACCTGGGCACTGTGACAAGCTCCTGCTCTCCTGCAGCAGCAGAGCCAGCAGCCAGCTCTGCAGTCTCAGCCCTCCTCTGCAGCAGGACACCCCGTGCAGTGCAGGGGAAGCTGAACAGGGCTGGTCACCACCAGCTGCTGCCATTCCCTTTCTCGGGCTATGCTCAAACTAGTCTCTCCAAGGCTCCCTTTGCTCCTCAGGAGCAACAACAGCTTCCAGAGGAGATTTACCCACCCTCCTTCCACCCTCACAAGAGGAGAGGACAGAGCACAATTAACTGACCCTTTGGCACAAAGTTACAGAATGAATTTTAGCTCTCATAACTAATTCACATTACACTAGAGAGCAAAGCACCTCAGAAATGTCACTGTCCAAGACCTCAGTCTTTCTACGTGCAGATTCCAACAGAGTATTCAAAATATTAGACCAGTATTAGGGTGATTTTTAACCAACTCAACATTGTGCAAAGTTGAACATTACAGTAAAAATTTTACCAAGTAAAACATGCAGATAGTTCAGTTTACTCCATGCAAAATGAAAAACTACTTTATTATTTTTTAAGAGCTACAAACCTCAATCACACAAACTTGGGGTTCAATGCCATCTTCATCCACAGGGATCCGTGCCTGCCTCATGACCCACTCCTGGATGGCATCTGTGATGTGGGGAACAACTGCAAGAGAAGCCCAGGCAAGGGTTAAAGCCACAGCCCACGCACGTTTCTCCCCCCAGGTCACCACAGAGCAAAGTATTGGAATTATTTTAACTCTCCAGTGCTTCCCATATGCCCTGAGCCCAGATTTGTGCCTGTAAAGAAGTATGCATTTCTGAAGTGATTATTCTTGGCTGTGATTTCCAAGAGAAGTGCCTTGGCAGGAAACATAATCCTGCCTTGATTTAGACCCGTGTAAGCGACGTTTCCTTTAAGCTGGAAGATTCAAGTACAAACAGTTCTTTGCTCTAAGTGTTCCTCTGTGCTAAACTGTCAGTAACAGCCCTTATCCAAACCAGCTGTGCAGGATGCTTAAAAAGGGAGGGTCTGGTCTCATCTTCAAAGACCCTTTGGGTTTTCTAATGATATTATAATCATTTTCACCAGCTAAAAAATAATTCACAGTTGGTCTGAGGTGTGTTCACAATCAGCACTGGCTGTGTTAGACAGTTGGACCCAGGTCCAGCACACAGTCCAAACAACAGGCAAGATGGTGCTGAGCACTGGAAAGCACCAGGGAGCTTACAGGTACCCCAACCAGTAGAGCAGACATCTGTATCCTGCACTGCTGCATCTGCTGCCTCCCCTTTTAAAAACCAAACAAAAACCATCCCCAGGATGGTGTAACACAAAAACCTCGAGTTAAGATGAAATATAAAATCATCCGACCAGGACAGAAATACAGAAAACAGCAGCACTGAAGCTCTGCCTCACCTTGGACAGTCTTGCCAAGGTAGTCTCCCTTCCTCTCCTTGTTGATGACATACTGGTAGATCTTTCCCGTAGTCAGGTTGTTGTCCTTGGTGAGGCGGATATCGAGGAACCGCTCGTAGTTACCGAGGTCCAGGTCCACTTCTCCTCCATCATCCAGCACAAACACCTCCCCTGGGGCACACAGAAAAAGCCAAGAGTGCATGTCAAGGGGAAACGCTCCATTCAGCAATTTGATGGGTTTGCCTGTGACAGCTGAAGAATTCAATGCAAGGAAATGCCTTGACTGCCACAGCAGGTTTAGGCGTGACCAATAAAACTGTAACAAAGAAGACTGGGACACTGAGCACTGAACCCCTCAACCAGACAGCAGCTCCAACAAGACCAGTGAGCACCTCTCTGCTGGTTGCTGGTGGCCATAGCTCGGTATCAGTGGCAGGATCAGCCCCACCAGTCAGTCCAGAGGCACCAACAGGCTCAGCCCGCAGGTCCCAACCTAGGGCCAGACACAAACTCTTGTGCCACGCCAAGGACATGGTCCCTTGCAGCAAAGCCAGCCCCGGGACCCGTCTGGGAGCCCCGGTGCCCGCGGGGCCACTCACCGTGCTCGTATGGGGAGAAGGTGCCGGCGTCGATGTTGATGTAGGGGTCGATCTTGATGGAGGTGACGTGCAGCCCGCAGGACTTGAGGATGGTGCCGATGCTGCTGGCGATGATGCCCTTCCCGATGCCCGAGATCACGCCGCCCGTCACCAGGATGTACTTCATCTGTCCCGCTGCCGGACATCGACACGGCCTCAGCGGGGGCAGCCGCGGGGCCTGGAGGANAACTAGAACCGGGGAGAACTGGGGCTGTTGAGTCTGGAGAGGAGGAGGCTGAGGGGAGAGCTCATTGCTCGCCACAGAGCCCTGAAAGGAGGTGGTAGAGAGGTGGGTGTCGGTCTCTTCTCACAAGTAACAAGTGATAGGATGGCAGAAAATGGCCTCAAGTTGCACCAGGTGACATTTAGATTGGATGTTAGGAAAAATTCCTTCACCAAAAGGGTTGTCAAGGCCAGGAACAGGCTGCCCAGGTGGAGTCACCATCCCTGGAGGGGTTCAACAAACGTGTGGACGTGGCACTGCAGGACATGGTCTGGGGGTCATGGGAGTGTTGGGTTGATGGTTGAACTTGATGATCTTAGAGGTCTTTTCCAGCCTTAATGATTCTATGATTCTAAAAGGAAGATTTAGACGGAGTATAAGACATATTCTATGCTGAGGGTGGTGAGAGCCTGTGCCAGACTGCCCAGCGAGGTGGTGGCTGCCCCATCCCTGGCACCATTGCAGGTGAGGTTGGCCGGGACTCTGAGCAACCTGCTCTAGTTGCAGATGTCCCTGCTCCGTTCAGTGGAGTTGGACCAGATGACTCTTTAAAGGTCTCTTCCCACTCAATCCAGTCTGTGATTCTATGATTTTGCACCCCCTGGCTGCTCATTCCTGCTGTCTCTTGGTGTCCTCTCAGATGGTCCCTTCTGACCAGACCACTGATGTCAGCCAGGTGTATCAAAATGCTCCCTCTCAAAATATCCCTTGTGTGTGACCATGTAAACCATCCCAATTGCCACACANTTGCCCCGGCCTCGGGGGCCTCAGGGATGGGGGGGGGACGAGGGGGGGAGCGGGACCTGCTGGGACAGGCCGGGGGTGGTTTGAACTAGAACCGGGGAGAACTGGGGCTGTTGAGTCTGGAGAGGAGGAGGCTGAGGGGAGAGCTCATTGCTCGCCACAGAGCCCTGAAAGGAGGTGGTAGAGAGGTGGGTGTCGGTCTCTTCTCACAAGTAACAAGTGATAGGATGGCAGAAAATGGCCTCAAGTTGCACCAGGTGACATTTAGATTGGATGTTAGGAAAAATTCCTTCACCAAAAGGGTTGTCAAGGCCAGGAACAGGCTGCCCAGGTGGAGTCACCATCCCTGGAGGGGTTCAACAAACGTGTGGACGTGGCACTGCAGGACATGGTCTGGGGGTCATGGGAGTGTTGGGTTGATGGTTGAACTTGATGATCTTAGAGGTCTTTTCCAGCCTTAATGATTCTATGATTCTAAAAGGAAGATTTAGACGGAGTATAAGACATATTCTATGCTGAGGGTGGTGAGAGCCTGTGCCAGACTGCCCAGAGAGGTGGTGGCTGCCCCATCCCTGGCACCATTGCAGGTGAGGTTGGCCGGGACTCTGAGCAACCTGCTCTAGTTGCAGATGTCCCTGCTCCGTTCAGTGGAGTTGGACCAGATGACTCTTTAAAGGTCTCTTCCCACTCAATCCAGTCTGTGATTCTATGATTTTGCACCCCCTGGCTGCTCATTCCTGCTGTCTCTTGGTGTCCTCTCAGATGGTCCCTTCTGACCAGACCACTGATGTCAGCCAGGTGTATCAAAATGCTCCCTCTCAAAATATCCCTTGTGTGTGACCATGTAAACCATCCCAATTGCCACACAGCTCCTGGGACAGCTGTATCGACACAATACAGGGGAGGATTAAGATGAAATGCAAAAGCATCCAACCAGGACAGAAATACAGGAGACATTTCTAAGCATGAGAAATGAAGCTTCGCATCACCTTGGACAGTTTTGTGAAGATAAAGGGTTGAGAGCAAGAATTTTTTTAGCTGGTTTGCCACGAAAAAATGTTGGTGACCTTTAAAGGTCCCTTCCAGCCCAAACCATCCCATGGTTCTATGATTCTGCCCATCCTTGAGGGACATGGGAGCTCCAACACTGCTGTGTGCAAGAGAAGCAGCTCCATGGAAACCTGGGGGGTGATGTGCAACCCAGGAGACCTTGTGGTGGTTCTCGAGGGTGGTTCATGAAGAACAGAAGGGAGCTTGGGGGGATTTAGCCCTGTTGGGAAGAGCTGGAAGATTATGAATCGTCCTCCCTTCAGACTGCGTGCTAACACATGCTCATTACATGCCAAGGAAGCAGAACTGAAAGGAACCCAAAACATCAGAGGAAGGTTTCTTTACTCTCATTTTTGTGTTCTTTTCCAACCAGCTGGTAAGAGAGACCCAGGCAGCCGGTTCCTGCAGGAGAAGGAACACACCCGAGGGGAGGATCAAAGGAAACCCTGGACCTGTTCAATCCAGAAGTTTTGCCTTGATCGTTGGTGGACCAGTGTTTTACCTTCAGCATGGTGGGTGGCATCTCACAGGAAGGGGTTTCTCCTGACTCTTGGGCAGATGATCCCATGTCACCATGTCACTGTTCCTGGTGCACCACACACATTTTCTCCTTGCTCAGTTTCATCTGCTCATAAATTACCCAAAATGTTCTCACAGAATTTTAGCTGTGGAGCAGCAAGTTGTGCTGGGTGTGCCTTAATCACCCCTTTGGCTCTGACCAACACAGTTGCTTACATGGAAGCACCATCTTAAGCAATGAATCAGTCTCTTGGTTTTGTGACATTTCATAATGCCCCTCAAGCTGTTTATCTTCTGGTTTCTCCTTTCCTTTCTCTGTCAAGCATCTCCCTTGCAGTTGGGTCCCTGTGGTTTGAAGAGCACCACCTCTGCTTTGGTGGCTGTGGCTGTGCTCCTCTTCCTCAGCTGCAGCCTTTCTGGAGGGTTTGTCACAGCTCTTTGATGCTTGTTGAGAGCATTAACCCTTCTGTGCAGGTGATGTGACAACCCTCACAGCGAGAGCAGCTCTCTGACTGCACCAAAGGCATATGCCAAGGATTTGGGAAATTAAAAATACTCCCTGTGATCTACTTTAGGGTCCTGCTCTAGCAGGGGGGTGGACAAGATGATCTTCAGAGGTCCCTTCCAACCCAAACTCTGTGATTCTGCGATTCTGACCCAAATACTCGAGGGGTTTGCCTCTGGAGGGGTTGTTGACATGTTGGTGGGTGTTGTGCAGGTCAGAGGAGCAGCCTGTGTGTGCTCACAGTGTGAGGGTTACGAGGACAGGCATTGCTGCTGATGGTTAATCCCCTCTCCCCAAATCACAGTGCCTGGTGTCAGCAGTGTTCCTGGCCTGGGGAGGGGTACAGCCCGAGCACCCCTGTGGCTGTGGGATCCCCAGATCTGTCACAGTTGAGGTTTTTGCCCAGGGGTTCCTGCCCAGCATGGGGACTGTGGTCACTTGGTGTTTGTGGTGTCCCCTGTGAGGTGGGGTGAGACCCGGTGCCATGTCCCCAGGAGGCTGTGCTGGGAACTGGGGAGGGGGGGATGCTGGTCCAGGCTCTCCTTGCTGGCAGCTGCACATGTGCTGTCTGAGCTGTGGGAATGTGAGTGTTGGTGGATTCTGTCAGTGTCAGCCTTCTCCTCTGCCACCGTTCCTCTGGCCTGCTGGGCCATGAGGCATGTTTTTCATGGGCATGCTCTGTGTGTGGACCAGCTCCATGGGCAAAGCTGCTCCTTGCCTTCCCCAGAGGCAGGAGGTTTCCCTGTTGCTGCTGTGCAGTGATGGGCACAGCCCAGTGCCTGGTGCCTTGCCTGGCAGTGCTGCTGTGTCTCCTGAAGGGCTCCTCTCCCTCTCTTCTGCTGTGCCAGTAGCTCAGAAGCCAGAAGAACACTTTCCAACATCTTTACGAGGAGGGAGCAGTGAAGGGTCTGGTGAAGGGGTGACAGTGAGAGTGCAGAACACAGGAAAGGGGGAGGGGGTGTTGCTGTGAGTGTCTGGTGGCACATCCTGATAAGGCACAGGGAGGTTGAGCTGCTCCAGGGCTGGGTCCAGATGTCCCAGCGTTTCCCGTTTCATGAGTGGGACGTAAGATCTCTGCCTGTGGTGACTGCTCCGTGGCTGAAGGCAAGTCCTGCCTGTCAGAGGTGTATGTAACCAAACTGAGCATCACATAAATCATTCCTTCAGTGCCTAATTAAGGCCTCAGGGGTCAGATATTCAGTGGTGCTTAAGAGATAACTGCACTCAGCGGGAGCTATTGTGAACATCAAACGCCACAGAGTAACAGTGACCCGGAAAAGTCAGAGCACAAATACCTCAGGTTATGCAAAATTACATCAGCTTTTTGGAGGAGAGGTGTGGGAAGAGCAGTGGTGGGGCTTCACCCTTAGGGAGTCCTCTCCTTGTTCTCAGCTCCCTGTAAAATAAAGATGGTGAAGATTTTCCTCTCAGAAATGTGAAATGAGATTAAATGGATCCACTGGGTTTATTTAACAGGATTTGATTCACAACAGAACAGATTAACTGGAAAGCCTTGCTCAGGGGACTGGCATAGTTCTGGTGAGTCATAGAATCATAGAATGGGTTGGGTTGGAGGGAACCTCAAAGATCATCTAATTCCAACCCCCCTGCCATGGCAGGGACACCTCCCACTAGACCAGGTTGCTCAAGGCTCCGTCCAACGTGGCCTTGAACCCCTCCAGAGATGGAGCATCCACAGCCCCCCTGGGCAACCTGGGACAATGTCTCACCACCCTCAGAGGGAAGGATTGTTAATGAGTTACAGTGATTAGGTGAGGAAAGGATCTACTGGAATCCTCGAATATTCACTTGAACTTCTGTGTTAAGTGCTGATCAATGCAGGGAAATGCTTATTGTTATATGTATATAATACTTATATAAATTATATATATATAATACTTATATAAGTTATATATTTTATGCTTTATATATTATATATTATTACATATTACTGCATTGACAAATTAAACTATTGTTTGTTATTATATTGTATCATAATCCCAAGTACAGACATTGAGATTTGTGTTTTCCCTGAAAGGTACATTTAACTTTTATTTTTCAAGTGAGGACTTTTCTTAACAAGTTCACTTTGTTCATCGTTGATTTTGCATTTTTTTTTCTCTGATTACCTTAAAATCCCACAGAAAAGTTGATTTCCCCTAATTATACTGCCTGCAAGATGCAAGCCCTGATCTAGCAGCAAAAGGGGGGCTGTTAAACCCACCTCTGTGGGCCCTGATAAATCCACCTGAAGAGGATATGGGGGAGTTATCAGATGGGGAAAAGAAACGTGCACAAACATTTTTAAGCAGGGGATGGGGTTTTATTTGCCATGTTAGTGCCCAATACCAGCCATGGGTGATGTGTGCACTCCTTTGGTTAGCTCAGGGTGGGGTGAGATGGGGTGTCCTGCACACAGGTACCTCAGCAGATGTGTTGGAGGGGTTGGTGTGAGATGGTGGTGTCTGTATGGTCACCACTGTGTGTGCCTCATGATCTTCTCCCTGCCATTCCCTGGGGCTGTCCCCACAATGCTGGAGGTGCTGGGAGCGCTCTGCTGTTTCACCCTGGCTCTGCCTTCAGAGCCTCTATTTCCACATCCACTAATAATGACCACCACTGAAGGAGGAACCAATTCCCTTAAGCCTTCAGGTGTGAGCCAGTTGTGCACCAACCCAAACCTCACTGTTGCCCTGTGTTCTGAGGTCTGGCTGTTTCCACTGTGGCTTTGCTGTATGGCTTGGCTCCAGTTCCCCATGAGAAGCAGGAAGCCCCCCCTGCCTAGGTGGTACCCAACAGCAGTTCCTGGGTGTTCTCTGATGAGCTGTGAGTATGGAAACAAGGCCAAGTTTCAGAAGAACAAGCAGCACAGATGGAGTTACCTGTGCCCACAGCATAGAGGTGCTCCCCTGAGCTAGTTGTTCTTACTTCTCCCACAGGCATGTACCTCTTGGAGGTGCTGCCCTGAGATGGGAGGGCTGACATCCAAGAAGCTTCTGCTTCTCTGGTAAGGATGAACACAGTTACTGCATTCAGGGCTTCTGCAGCCTGCTCTTGGTGTGGTCACTCCTGAAGATGAAAACGTGACCTACTGCAACAAGATTTAGAGCAAGGTGTGTCAGTCCAGGCCAGTGACTCTTCTCTATGACTGAGGAATGAGCTAAAGATGGCCCTGCACTGGTGTGCTTCTGACACTGGTGGGATCTCCAGGAGCCTGGCTGAGATCCTATGGAGAATAGCCTGGCAGCTCTGTGGGCTTGCTGCCACCTCACCACGGGGCAGCACTGCAGAGAAAACCTTTTGTGTTTATTGCTGGGGTGTTGCCTGTCACCACACAGCTGGTATCTGCTTATAGCATGTGTCTTGGTTGGGTCATGTTGGGTGGGTTTCAGCTCCTACTTTTTTGACTGTTGCCTACTCCTAATACCCTCCACATGCCCCAAATGGTACCGGTGTGGGTGAGGACATCCCCGACACCATCCCCATGGAGATGACCTGTCCCTTGGTGGCAGCAGAGGGCTTTGCAGGAGAAGGCTGGAAGCAGCAGGGACAGGCTGGACATGCAAACTGGATCAGCTGGTTGTCACCCCAGTGCTCTGTCACCAGCTCTCACCCGTCCCTGGGACCTTCAGTAGGATCTGGAGTGACCCAAACCCTCAGAGTCTCACCCTTTCCTTTTGCTTGAACCCTGCTGCTTGCCCTTACTGCAGTTTATAAAAGTTTTAGTCTTTTCTTTCCCCTTTCTTTTTTCCTTTTCTTTTTTCTTTGACTGTGCTGCGCAGTTTGAGAACTTCACAGAAACCTGCAAAACACTTGCCCCAATGGACCATCCCAGACAGGAAGGGGTTGGCACCACCCAACCGTGCAGCACAATGAGGATGTGCAAGGTGTGAGCAGGGAGGTGCAGCTCCTCCAGCCCCTCTGCTCTCCTCCCTGCTGTGCAGGGGGCTGCGTGTCTGGATACCATGCCTGGATATCACAGAATCATAGAATGTTTGAGGCTGGAAGGGACCTCTAGAGCTTGTCTGGTCCAACCTCCCTACACCAGCAGGGACATCTCTACCTAGGGCAGGCTGCTCAGAGCCCCAGCAAGCCTGACCTTGAAGGACTCCAGGGATGGGGCCTCCACCCCCTCTCTGGGCAGCCCATTCCACTGATCTATCACCCTCATGTTAAAGAACTTTTTTCTAATCTCCAGCCTAAATCTCTCTTTTCCCAGCTTAAAACCATCACTCCTTGTCCTGTCATTACAAACCCTTTGGAACAGACCTTCCCCTGCCTTCCTGTAGCCCCTTCAGGTCCTGGAAGGTCACTACAAGGTCCCCCCGGAGCCTTCTCTTCTCCAGGCTGAACAGCCCCAACTCTCCCATCCTGTCTCCATACCAGAGATGCTCCATTCCCCTGAGCATTTTGGTGCCCTCCTCTGGACACGCTCCAATATGTCCCCACCCTTCTTGTGCTGGGGGCTCCAGAACTGGACACAGAGCTCCAGGTGAGGTCTCCCCAGGGCAGAGCAGAGGGGCAGAATCACCTCTCTTGGTCTGCTGGCCACACTTCTTTTGATGCAACCCAGGGATATCCCAGAGGAGCTCCTGCAGACACCAGGAACTGCTGCAGATCCAGCTGGTTTGTGTGGCACTGACACCTCTTTAAACTGCAAACCATGAGGAGCAACCTGCCATGCCATGCAGAGAATGGATCTGAATAGAGGGGATTGTCCCACTGCATTCAACAAACTTCACAGGGGTGATGTGGAGTCATTGGCAAGTTTCAATCAGACTGTCCAGAATTTGATTTGGGAGGAAAATCTGCTTTTACCATGAGGTCCATCCCCACTTTCCCATAGCAGGACGTTCTCTTGGGTCTCCTGTATGGCTCCTTTAGGTTTCCATGGGTGGAGTTCATAGAGGGTTTGTGTGAAGTGCTCAAAGCCTTTGCTGAGTCTACACTTCTGCTCTGAACTTGATCAGGGCTTCACCAAGTTGGAAAGTAGACACATCTGTTCTGAGTAACGAGGGGTTTGGGCAGATCTTACACAAGGAGCAAAACCCTGTAGGAATAAGAGCTGTTTGAGCTCTGCAAGTTCTGTCGTAGCTCTTGTTTCGTCCTGCCAAGGGGTGGCTGCGCTGTGTCTTCTCCAGGAATGTCCACTAGATGGTGGGGTTGAACAGGGAAAGAAGAGTTTCTGAAGTAACAAAGGGACGCGGCCAGGCAGTGTGGGGACACGTGTGGGGAGCCTGAGCTGCTCTGGGCACCAGATACTGGAGCACCACATGGGTCTTGGGGTTAGAGAGCACTTGGCAGCGTCCTTCTGGGACAGTCTCTTCGGTGCCACCTCAAACTGGCTGTACCTTGTCCCACTGGGACTGAGGAATTGTGATGCTTCCTGGTAGGTCTTGATTCCTTCAGACAGGGTTTGTTCACCTTCAGGCCTCTCCCTGTCTACTGCTTTTTCTCCATGAAGAAGAAGAGGCTCTTTCCCAGGAGGCAAGGAGTTAACACACTGAGGGGCCATGGAACTCATCCATGCTTGGAAGGAAGTGCTTTGACCAGAGGGCTGTGACCTGGTAAGAAGATAGCAGTGAGCAGGGCTAGCTCAGAAAGGGGAGAACATCAACAAACTGGGAGGGGGAGGAGGAAGAAAAAGTTTGTAAATGCAG
This sequence comes from Brachypteracias leptosomus, assembly GCA_013401335.1. NCBI lineage: Eukaryota > Metazoa > Chordata > Aves > Coraciiformes > Brachypteraciidae > Brachypteracias > Brachypteracias leptosomus. The sequence goes on from VYZX01026068.1 coordinate 1,325,272, forward strand.
GAGGCAGCATGTGCTGGGGTTAAAGCTCCCAGCTCTGCGTGATGGAGCCTGTGCTGCCCTTGGATGGAGTGCTGGAGTCAGACCAGCTCTGTCCTTACTCCTGGGATGTCATGTCTCAGTTCTGTGCCTTGGTTTCTCCTGTGTAAGATGGAGTCAAGGAGTCTGACTTTTTTGGGACAGTCTTTTGATACCCACAGTGAAAAGGACATTAGAGCTCTGTGGTTTCATGCCTGACTCTGCTAGTGGCTTGTGAGCCTGTGTCCTCCCCACCTGGAGTTACAGAGATGAGACTTTAGCTCCACTCAGGAGACTGGCCAGTGGGGTGGGGGGCCTGAACCTGCACTTGTTGCCCTCATTTTGGTCAGAGTTGCATCTCCCACATAAAGCAAACTGGGATCTGCCCAAGCCAGCTGCTGCTGGAGGGGTGATGGAAGCTGAGTGAGCTGCTGGTCACTGCTTGGCCAGCTTGCTGAGGGGCAGCCTGCAGCTCTCATGTTTGCAGCGAAACTCCTGAAGGTTTCATGCATGGAGAAGTTGCAGACCAATAATGAGATGTTTTCCTTGGAAAAAAAATGCAGTTTCCTTCTCTGAAGGGATGAGATGCTGGTGAGAACTTTGCTGGACACCATCCTTCTGAGAAGAGAAACCAGACAGACCTTCTAAAGCCTACGGGGTGTACTCGGCTCCTCCAACATACTGAGTTTCCAGCCCGTGCACTCTAGAGAGACAAGGCCACCTGCCACCCAGTCTGTTATGGAGGTGTGCAAGGACAAGAGGCAAGATCATCAAGAGCTGCTTCTCTACCTGCATGACTGAGCAAAATTAAATTGTGTGTGCTCCCAGGATCACTGACTGCTCCTTGGACACAAACCATGAGAGGTGGTTTCCTAACAATCTGCAGCCTGCTCGTCCTCTAGCCCCATAAGGTGCCTCAAGTAGCGACCAGGGAAAGCTGGTACAGGGGCTTTGTGGTGAGTCGTTGATAGGGAAAAGAGACCTGCTAACCCAGGCAACATGGCAATTGGGCTTTGCTCTGAATCATGAGACCTGTGTCCAGCTCTGGAGCCTCCAGCACAAGAAGGACATGGACCTGTTGGAGATGGTCCAGGGGAGGGCTACAAAGATCATTAGAGAGCTGGAGCCCCTCTCCTATGAAGACAGGCTGAGAGAATTGGAGTTGTTCAGCAAGCAGAAGAGAAGGCTCAGGGCAGACCTTATTGCAGCCTTCCAGGATCTGAAGGGGGCTACAAGAAAGCTGGGGAGGGACTTTTCACAAAGGCCTCTAGTGATAGGACAAGGGGCAATGGGTTCAAACTGGAAGAGGGTGGATTTAGATTGGGAATTAGGAGGGAATTCTTCACTGTGAGGGTGGTGAGACACTGGCACAGGTTGCCCAGGGGGGTTGTGGATGCTCCATCCCTGGAGGTGTTCAAGGCCAGGTTGGATGGGGCCTTGAGCAACATGGTCCAGTGGGAGGTGTCCCTGCCATGGAAGGGAAGTTGGAACTAGATGTTCTTTGAGGTCCCTTCCAACCCAAACCATTCAATGATTCTATGATCATCTGCCTTTAATGTTTTTAGCTTGTCACGTCTCCATACAGTCATTTACACCTGTCTCTGAAGTGTTGTGAGCTTGACCATCTGGGAGGTTTCTCTGGTGCCTCTCAGGCATCCAAATCCTTGAGCACTGACTATTGGGTTTGTACTTTCAAGACTTAAATTTTACCTGCTGTCAGGTAGCCCCTTCTGCTCTCACTGACCAAGAAGATTAATTGTTCCCTTTCCTCTTAGCAGCAACAGGTTGTCATTGTAAAAGTATCTCACAGAACTGCTCATCAGACAGGGTTGTGATAATGAACTCACAAGTTTTGAAGAAGAGGCTTGGCACAGGGAGGGCCTGGTGAAAGATCTGCAGGAACATTTGTGGCTTCACCCTTGGGTGCCAGGGTGTGCTGGCAGGTTCCACAAGCAAGCACGAGCCATTCCTGCTGCTTGTGCATTTGTCAGTCATGCCTGGGACAGCGTCTGGGAAAGCTCATCTGTGCAGGTGTTCAATACATGGGCAGAATTTGCTGTAATGGGACCTTCCACATGAGGCCAAGAGGGTCATTGCCAACCACAGAGCAGGGGGCTCAGTGCTGGGCAAGGTAATGTCACTGCTCAGTGAAGGGTCAGGCTTAGAAAACCTGAGGCATGACCTCTGCAGAGCTGGGCAGGAGGTGCCAAGAGGCAGAACTGGTTTTGTTCTCGTTATTTCCAGTGTACAATACACAAACAGGGTGACCACAGTTTATTTTAATGGCTGCTGTTTGTGCCAAGGCCCAGAGGAGGCACACCCTGCACAGGCACACCTTGGGAGGTCACCTCACTCCTGGACAATTCATATCCTCAACAGAAAGGTCAGAGCAAAGAACAAGTGTGATTCTCTGGCACGTTTTTCCTTGAATTAAAATATCACTGAATCACAGAATGTCAGGGATTGGAAGGAACCTCTGGAGATCATCTAGTCCAACCCCCCTGCTAGAGCAGGATCACGGAATGTCAGGGATTGGAAGGGACCTCAAAAGATCATCTAGTCCAACCCCTTGCCAGAGCAGGGTCACCTAGACCGTGTTGCACAGGAATGTGTCCAGTCGGGTTTTGAATGTCCCCAGAGAAGGAGACTCCACAACCTCCCTGGGCAGCCTGGGCCAGTGTCTGGCACCCTCACCAGGAAGAAGTTTTTTCTCATATTGATGTGGAACCTCCTCTGTTCCAGCTTGTACCCATTGCCCCTTGTCCTATCATTAGATACCACTGAGCAGAGCCTGGCTCCATCCTCCTGACACTCTCCCTTAATGTATTTATAAACATTAATGAGGTCACCCCTCAGTCTCCTTTTTTCCAAGCTAAAGAGCCCCAGCTCCCTCAGCCTTTCCTCAGCAGGGAGATGTTCCACTCCCTTCAGCATCTCTGTGGCTCTGGGCTGGACTCTCTCCAGCAGTTCCGTGTCCTTCTTGAGCTGAGGGGCCCAGAACTGGACACAATATTCCAGCTGGGGTCTCCCCAGGGCAGAGTAGAGGGGGAGAAGAACCTCTCTCCACCTACTCACCACGCCCCTTCTAATCCACCCCAGGATGCCCTTGGCCTTCTTGGCCACAAGGGCACAGTGCTGGCTCATGGTCACCCTGCTGCCCACCAGGACCCCCAGGTCTCTTTCTCCTACGCTGCTCTCCAACAGCTCAGTCCCCAACCTGTACTGGTACCTGGGGTTGTTCTTGCCCAGATGCAGACTCTACAGTTGCCCTTGTTACACTTCATTAAATTTCTCCCCCCCAACTCTCCAGCCTGTGCAGGTCTCTGGATGGCAGCACAGCTCTGGTGTGTCAGCCACTCCTCCCAGCTTGGTGTTGTCAGCAAACACTGTCAGTGCACTCTGTTCCCTCAGCCAAATCGTTGATGAATAGATTGAACAGCATCGGCCCCAGTACCGACCCCTGGGGGACTCCACTAGATACAGGTCTCCAACTAGACTCTGCCCCACTGACCACAACTCTCTGGCTTCTCTCCTGCAGCCAGTTCACAACCCACCTCACTGCCCGATCGTCCAGACCACACTGCCTCAGTTTAGCTGTGAGGATGCTGTGGGAGACTGTATCAAAGGCTTTACTGAAGTCAAGGTAGACCACATCCACTGCTCTGCCATCATCTATCCACCTGGGTATGTCCTCAGAAAAGGCTACCAGGTTGGTCAAGCACAACTTCCCCTTGGTGAAGCCATGTTGACTGTCCCTAATGACCCTCTTATCCTTGATATGCCTTGAGACAGTGCCAGGGTCACCTGGAGTAGATCACACAGGAACATGTCCAGATGGGTTTGGAATGTCTCCAGAGAAGTAGAGAGGGAGATTCCACAACCTTTCTGGGCAGCCTGTTCCAGGCTCTGGTACCCTCACTGTAAGGAATTGTTTCCTTGTGCTTAGGTTGAACCTCCTATTTACCAGTTTGTGCCCATTGCCCCTTGTCCTGTCACTGGGCACCACTGAGAAGGGTCTGGCCCCATCCTCCTGACACCCACCCTGTAGATATTCATAAGCACTGAGATTCTCCCTCAGCCTCCTCAGTATACTCCAGGCTGATGGTTCCCCCAGCAGCTTTTTGGCCACCATCATGGCTAAACCTGATCCAAGAGGGACCTTTTCAGGTGTGTTTGTCGGGGTGTGTGTTTGCACACAGTGTATTTGTAGGACAAAGCCAAGGCCAGGAGCTGAGCTCTCCTCACACTGGGGCTGTGCCAGCTGCTCAGCCCTGGGCTGCCACACACAGAGGCCATCACTGCTGCTCAGTTAGGTGGGACTGCTCCACAGGGGACTTGTATGGCCCAGGGAACCCCTGGAAGGAAACACCAGAATCCCCAAGGAGGTTTGGGGATGTGAGGTTGCACTTGTCCCTAATTCAGGATGCCCTGTGGACGTGCCAAAGACTGGAGTTTTATTTGAATACTGGTTCCCCACCACATCCCAGTGTAAGTGTCCCAACAGCTCCCTGCCCACAGGGGTCAACCCACCTGGGGTTAATGTAAAGCTCTGTTAACATCCTGCATTATTTCTGTGCCTGTCTTTAAACCCATACTGACAATATTTGCATTGCAATGATTTAACTCTCTGCTTTCACCTCAACATGTGCCTGGCAGCAAAGGTGATTTCTGGATGGCTGGAGAACATGGAGCTTTCCCATTCCTCTGGGAATGGTCTCACCTCAGAGCAGGATTCAGCTCTATCCCAGGAGCTGCTTTTTCCCAACTATGCAAGGGCAAGTTTAGAGCTGCAAACAGGTGCTGAGGTGCACAAATACCCTTCAGGGGCTAGCACCAGCCAGGCAGCTCTGGGGGAAACTTGGGTTCTCCCACAAGTCTGCAGGTGCCTCTGAAGATGACCTAGGGATGAAGGCACTCAGTGTTTAGCTGAAGGTCACATGAGATTTCTGGCAGATTTAAGGGTGAAATCAGATCTCCATGTTTCACTCCACAACTCCAGTGGAAAGGGACTTGGGGGTGCTGGTGGATGAAAAACTGGATCTGAGCCACCAAGGTGCAATCACAGCCCAGAGGCCAATCCCATCCTGGCTGCATCAAAAGAAGTGTGGCCAGCAGACCAAGAGAGGTGATTCTGCCCCTCTGCTCTGCCCTGGGGAGACCTCACCTGGAGCTCTGCGTCCAGTTCTGGAGCCCCCAGCACAAGAAGGGTGGGGACATATTGGAGCATGTCCAGAGGAGGGCACCAAAATGCTCAGGGGAATGGAGCATCTCTGGTATGGAGACAGGATGGGAGAGTTGGGGCTGTTCGGCCTGGAGAAGAGAAGGCTCTGGGGGGTCCTTATAGTGACCTTCCAGGACCTGAAGGGGCTACAGGAAGGCAGGGGAAGGTCTGTTCAAAAGGGTTTGTAATGACAGGACAAGGAGTGATGGTTTTAAGCTAGAAAAGGGTAGATTTAGATTGGATATTAGAAAAAAGTTCTTTAACATGAGGGTGATAGATCAGTGAATGGGCTGCCCAGAGAGGGGGTGGAGGCCCCATCCCCGGAGTCCTTCAAGGTCAGGCTTGCTGGGGCTCTGAGCAGCCTGCCCTAGGTAGAGATGTCCCTGCTGGTGTAGGGAGGTTGGAGCAGATGAGCTCTAGAGGTCCCTTCCAGCCTCAAACATTCTATGATTGTATAAATGTGACAAGCTCACTCTGGTGCAGTTAGCAGGTGACACGGGCTCTCACTCAGGTGTCACTTTCCCTCAGGTTCTTTTCCTGTACAAAGGTAACATCCTCCTGCCATTGTAGGAGCAGAGCAGGTGTGATCACCAGCAGGAGAGAGGAACCACTAGCACAGCAATGTGCAGGGGCCCTGGGGAGGTGACCGTGCTAGAGGACAGCTCAGCACCTGCAGAACGAGCTCCACCAACCAAGTGCAAAGCAGAGGAACTGCTGTGAGAGGACACCAGCATGAGCAGGGGGTGTGAGAGATCAAATGAACAAAGGTACAGACAGAAGTTTTCAGGCCAGCTGAGAAAGACACTCTTGTGAGTCTCTTCCTGGTGAGCTGAGGAGACTCCAGAGAGAATGAAGGAAATTGAGGTTGGCACACACTGAACCCCGAGAGGTGAAGACTGCCCTGGAGGGATTCTTGGATGGAATTGTGTAGAGGTGAAGTTGAGCTAGAAAGGAAACCTCACAGAGGCAGCTGAGGTCATGTTCTGCCCAAATATCCGTGGGTCTGCTGTCCCACACAGAGATAGCAGCTCCAGGGGCACATCCATGGGGTCAGTGCCAGGGAGGGTATTTTTGGTCAGTTCCCAAAGTCAAGGAAATCCAACAAAAGGCTTTGTCTCTAGCAACCAGCCCCTCTGGCTGCAGCAAGTAACAGAAATGGAATATCAGGAGAACTGGCATGGTTGTTTCTGGAGCTGGATGGGATTTGAGCCACCAGATAGAACAACTTCTTAATAAAATCCTAAGTCATAGAATCATAGAACCATAGAATCATAGAATGGTTTGGGTTGAAAGGGACCTTCCAAGGTCATCTAGTCCAACTCCCCTGCAGTCAGCAGGGACATCATCTCTAACTAAGTCAGGTTGCTCAGAGCCCCATCAAGCCTGGCCTTGAACATCTCCAGCACGTCTCTGGGCAACCTGTTCCGGTGTTCCACCACCCTCACAGTAAAGAACTTCTTCCTAAGGTCTAGTCTAAATCTACCCTTCTCTAGTTTAAAACCATTGCTCCTCATCCTATCACTACAGGCCCTTGTAAACAGCCCTTCCCCAGCTTTCTTGTAGGTCCCCTGCAGGTACTGGAAGGCCACAATGAGATCTCCTCAGAATCTCTTCTTCTCCAGGCTGAACAACCCCAACTCTCTCAGCCTGTTTTTGTAGGAGAGGTGCTTTGGCCCTCAGATCATTTTTGTGGCCTCCTCTGGACCCTCTCCAACAGGTCCATGTCCTTCTTGTGTTGAGGGTTCCAGAACTGGACGCAGAGCTCCAGATGGGGTCTCACCAGAGCCCAGTAGAGTTGCAGAATCATCTCTCTTGATCTGCAGTCCTTGCAAAATCCTTGTCTGAGTAGCAGGTATAGTACAACACCCATTATGACTGAGCAGAAGCCCCCATGAAGAACTTGTCACCATCAGTGACATCCTTGTATCCCCTCTGAAGGGTGACAGCAGCTCCGCAATAGAATCATAGAATGTTTTAGGCTAGAAGGGACCTCTAGAGGTCATCTGGTCCAACCTTCCTACACCAGCAGGGACATCTCTACCTAGGGCAGGTTGCTCTGAGCCCCATCAAGCCTGACCTTGAAGGACTCCGGGGATGGAGCCTCCACCCCCTCTCTGGGCAGCCCATTCCACTGATCTATCACCCTCAGGTTAAAGAACTTTTTTCTAACATCCAGCCTAAATCTCTCTTTTCCCAGCTTAAAACCATCACTCCTTGTCCTGTCATTACAAACCCTTTTGAATAGACCTTCCCCCCACCCTCTGTCACTGAGGGACATCAGCCAGTGTGAAATGCCTTTCACTCCCTTGCCCCAATTTCTTTGGACTCCTACACCTTGAACCTGTCTCTGCAGGTGGCCTCTTCCTCCTTCGCTGNCCTCTCCAACAGGTCCATGTCCTTCTTGTGTTGAGGGTTCCAGAACTGGACGCAGAGCTCCAGATGGGGTCTCACCAGAGCCCAGTAGAGTTGCAGAATCATCTCTCTTGATCTGCAGTCCTTGCAAAATCCTTGTCTGAGTAGCAGGTATAGTACAACACCCATTATGACTGAGCAGAAGCCCCCATGAAGAACTTGTCACCATCAGTGACATCCTTGTATCCCCTCTGAAGGGTGACAGCAGCTCCGCAATAGAATCATAGAATGTTTTAGGCTAGAAGGGACCTCTAGAGGTCATCTGGTCCAACCTTCCTACACCAGCAGGGACATCTCTACCTAGGGCAGGTTGCTCTGAGCCCCATCAAGCCTGACCTTGAAGGACTCCGGGGATGGAGCCTCCACCCCCTCTCTGGGCAGCCCATTCCACTGATCTATCACCCTCAGGTTAAAGAACTTTTTTCTAACATCCAGCCTAAATCTCTCTTTTCCCAGCTTAAAACCATCACTCCTTGTCCTGTCATTACAAACCCTTTTGAATAGACCTTCCCCCCACCCTCTGTCACTGAGGGACATCAGCCAGTGTGAAATGCCTTTCACTCCCTTGCCCCAATTTCTTTGGACTCCTACACCTTGAACCTGTCTCTGCAGGTGGCCTCTTCCTCCTTCGCTGACATTTAGTTTCTCATTTTGAGGAGGCAAAAAGTTGAGGGGTTTCAGTTCCTCTCTGGATGTGCACGTGCTGCTTTGGTGGTTGCTCATGAGCGTATGACATAAACCGTGTGGGAGCTCCTGGAGTCGACTGCGTGGAGAAGGACAGAGCAGCCCTAAAGGCAGCAAACCCCTCGGCGAGGACTCCTTCAAATCTTGTGTGGTTGGATTATTCATCTCTGTGAAATGTGTGAGAAATACAGTGGCTTTCATTGAATTCAATTGCAGGATAATTTGAAATTCTATTTAATTCAATCAAAACTCCTGAAATAAAACCATTTGCATTCCTGGAAAAAAAAAAACCCGCCCCACCACATTTGTGCTCTACTTCTGCCGGGCTGATGTAGCTGTAATGGATTTTTCATTTAAAGGCCACTTCACAGCTAATTTTTTCGACTGTTTTCGCTTAGCTGTCAATGAGGAAATATTCACACACTTGTGCTACTAATTTCTGCCTAAATTTATAACGTTTCCTTGCATAAAGTGAGTCATTACTGAAGAAACCCTCAAGTGCAGTCAGAGGGTTGTGGTGCAATCTCCCGCTGAGCTCAGTCAGGCTTCCAGCTCGTTTTGTTCCCCATCCCTGCGAGCCCCTCTCCAGCCTGCAGATGAGGCAGGCTCTTAAACACCAGCGGGTTATAAACTCGAGTCCTTGCTGGAAGAGGCCAAGGCTGTGAAAGATGTGGAGGAATAAAGAGCTCAAGGGGAAGGAAGGTGTGAAAAGCCTGGCGACACCTGCACGCTGAGCTGCCCGCCCCTCCGCGCGGATTCTGCTGCGAGCTGGGCAGCCTCTGACAGATGTAGGGGTGACAGATTTATTTGTTTCAGGCAGGAGGAGGAGAAGAAGCTGGATCAGAAGAGAGAAAAGCTCTGCCCGAGCACACCTGGGTTGTTTTCAGATAGGATGAGCACCACTGCTCACCTTTGTTTCAGGAGCAGGGGTAGCAAGTGGTCCTGAAACCACCAACCAGGAGCATCACGAGTGTGAACTCAGCCACGTTCACCCCACGGGGAGGCAGTTGGTGTTTTCATTTGATCTCTCTAGCAGAAGGCTGAGCACTGAAGAGCCCAGTAGAGAGAAGGAGAAGCCCACCCCTGCACCAGGGAGCAGGCTTTGTCCTGCCTCACTCCGGGCTGCAGTCCTGCTGTGTCTGCATGGGCCAGAGGAATGTTAATCCTGAATGATTTCCACATTCCTTCCAGCCTGGCAAAGGATTCTGCTGAGGCATCAACTGCCTTGTCCAGCTCAGCCTGTCCTACATCTGATAACTTAATTGAGGGTTTAATTGAGGAATTAATTGAGGCATTCTGCTGGTTACCACAACATAATCAGTCAGCTTCCCAGAGTCAGAGCTTTCCAGTCCGTTTGGACTCAGGCCTGTAAAAAACGAAATACCATCAATCTCCCTCAAATCCCCAGAGTGGTGACTGCTGGGAACTTCAGAGACCAGTTTGGGAGGCCTTGGAGGGCTCTTTTGTTCTCTCAGTGCTCTCCTCATGGCTGAGCTGGGTTGTGGTGCCTGCAGCTCAAGGGAGAAAGTTCACTTCGGAAGCAGAACTGCTGAAAAGTCTTTTTTCCCTCTGTGTGCTCGTTCTGCAGCTGCAGCTGATTGTGCTTTTTATTAGATGGGATTCTGGCGCTCGTCTTAGCGGCCCAGGAAGATGTTCAGCCTTTGTTCTGACAATGATACAATACCCAGAGAGATTTCCAGCGTTGTTCAGAGCAGTTGTGCAAATTGCAGCTCTAATAGGTGATGCAGCTGCAAGGCAATAACTGGACTTGGATTAAATTTGACTTCCTCAACTATAATTTACAAGCCCAAAAACTTGAAGGGACTGTCTCTGAACCTTAGGGGCTCATTCTGGTCTTACTCAAATTGGTGTGAATGGGAATGAGGAAATGGGATAATCACGGGACAAGGGAGCAGAAGCAGCTCTGAACTTTCTTCCCTTTATTAGACTTCTGTAGCCAACTGCAGAATTTTGTTCAAAACAGTTTTTAAATCTTTGTTTGCCTTTTCTTTCCTAATCCCTAAATCATAAATAGCATACTCCAAGGAACTTGAAACAAGGAGCAGGCACTTGGAATGTACCAGGTCTCTGCCATGGTAACTCCCCTGTTGGAGATGAAGATTTCTAGGAGCTGACACGGTGGGTGTTTTGTTAGCACTGCAGAGAGACACCAGGCAGAACATTATTCAAGTTGCTGACAGGCTTGTTGTACCTAGAGCTGTGTTGTCCTCCTGGCAGCACAGAGGTCTTGCTGCTCCTGCCGTGGGCTCAGGCACCATCCCCAGCTCTGTGAATTTGAATGATCCAAGCCCATTTTGTCTCTCAGAAGTGATACATTAAACCTCAAAAGAGTGTTTGAGGGCTCTTGCTGTGAGCCTCAGCTCAGGTTTTTGGCCTTGATGGTTTCTGACAGAGCAACACAGGACTTGACTATGGACCCAACTTCTCGCCAAGTCTCCAAGCTGAAGCTCCACATCTTTGTCTCCACGACTGCAGAGACAGATGCACTAGTGTAGATGTTGGCACAGCCCCTGGGTGAGGTGAACTGAGGTTGCATGAGGCCCTGAGCAACACTGGAGCTTCATCACAGGACTGCTTTTCTGTCTCCCCATCGCAAGATGAATCAGGATTTTTCAGGATTATAGGAACCCAAAAGCCTGATTCTTCCAGGTTTCTGTGCTATGGCCTTGACTCTGCTGTGTTGAAATAACTCCCCCTTTCTCCCATGACCATGTGATGCTGGCCCTGCCCATCAACAGGCCCTGCCCATGACCCCAGCCCATGCCACAGTGCTCCTGGCCCTCTGGGTGCCCAAACACCTGAGCTCCCTGCCCTGTCTCCTGGACCACTGTAGAGCTACCATGTCCAATAAAAGGCCCTCAAGCCCCCACACTGTTCTACAACCACTCCTACCTACCATAATTCACCCACTGAGGAGGTCAGGGGGCTCATGCTGGGGCTGTCCCAAGGCTACACATGTGATACCAGAACATGTCGGATGGTTGACCTGCTGACTGTTGTCCAGAGGAATGCAAAGTCTTCAAGATGGGATGCTCGTGTTCTAGCCAGCTGTAGGGCTTTGTTAGGATGAAGTTGGGATCTTTGAGACCTTTAGGACTCTGATGAAATCTATAGAAATTTCTGAGCAGATCGATTGGGGCTGACAGAGTCCTCTTGAATAGGCTCAATGGGCTGCTCCCATGGTTCCACATACATCTTGGTACTATAAAGTTCTTGCCTTTTCCTGTTCTTCCAGTGTCCATGAGCTTGGTCCCAGTGCACAGTGCCACAGTCCCAGCTGCCCTGCCTGGTGGTGAGGGAGGGAATGTGCTGGCTCATGTTCTCTGCAGGGAGGGTCCAGAAAAGCAACCTCAGGGTGGGAAATGTGATGCCCGGGGAGATGTGCACCAGTCCCACCTGTAATGGACAAGAAGACAACCTTGATTGGCCATGATATAAGCACTACTGATTGGTGTTGGATGGTCAGACAACAATGGGGTTCTGGAGGATCTCAACCCAGCTCTCTCCCAGCTTCTTCTGAGCTGTTGACTAGACCAAATCCACATACTTCATCCTTTTTACCTCCCATACCTCACTGTGAAGGAGCTTCCCTGCGGCAGGAGATCAATGGACAACGCGTACACGGACTAATATAATCCAAGCATTGCCGTTTATTGCCCGAAGCTCACTCATTATATACCCACCAGCGCTGACCGCGCGCTGGAAGCACCACTCTGATTGGTAACCAACTCTGCCAGGCACTGAGCAACATCTCCTGATTGGCCAGGTACTGCTCTCAAGGCGCCGCCCTTGGTTCCACCTTCTGCCTCCTTTTTCTTGCTGCTTCACTCCCGTGTCACGTGCAGCACGTGGCTGTCCCCGTGTGTCCTTGTTTACATCTTCCCTGTAACCGTCCTTGTGTGTCCTTGTTTACATCTTCCCTGTAGCCATCCATACTGGCGTCACCAAGTCTGGATTGCTCACATGCCCATTCTTATGGAGATACCTCTCCACACTTCCCTCCATCCTGGTTTGTGCACTGCTGTAGGACTTTACTGCTCTCAACACGGGCAGGGTGCCCTAGTTTTCTACAACTCTGGGCTTGCAAGACCCTACACCAAGGAAGTATGTGCCTGCTACTAAGCTGATCAAAATCAAGAGAGTCACTGTGTCAGCCTCCTGACAGGAGATCAGCCATCCCAGACACATCAGCACAGGAGGAGATACCTTTGTGTCTGGTCTCAGTACAGAGCTGTGCTTACATTCTCAGCCACCTTGTTGTATCAGACGTGTTGGCCAATTTAGAATCATAGAATCATGGAATGGGTTGGGTTGGAAGGGACCTCCAAAGGTCATCTGGGCCAACCCCCCTACAATAAGCAGGGACATCTCTAACTAGATTGGTTTGCTCAGAGCCCCATCAAGCCTGACCTTGCATGTCTCCAGGGATGGGGCCTCCACCCCCTCTCTGGGCAACCTGTTCCAGTGATCAACCACCCTCACATTAAAGAACTTTTCCCTGATTTGCAGTTATTATTCTGCTATTACTAAGTAGGCTTAATTTCATTTGCACATCAATGTAAATAAGAGGTGTAGTGAATGGTGTCTCTTTCCTCCTGAAATGTAGACACTCACTCACTGGATGGGCTGATTCTCTTCCCAAGGGGTAGTAGGCCAGTGACATACAAGGATGGATCACCCAAGAAGTGTGCAGATCCATCTCTGGTGTGGTAAGAGACTCCATCATTTAGTGGAAAAAGATCAAAACTCCACAAATCAGAGATGAAGCCTTAATGGATGAACAGTGGATCCAAATGGAGCCCCTCAAGGAGTCCAAGAAGGAAATTCTCCAGAGGGAATCGTTTATCAGGAAATTATTCTCAGAAAATACAGGGTGAGATGACAGCTTTGCAGAAAGACATTGCCCCAGGCCTTCTGCTGGCTGATTTCCTGAGAAAAAGACATTTCAGGTTGACTCTTGCTGTCAATATTTCTTCACTTACAACTAATATCAATGTATTTGTAACCATGTTGTAACACACACTTGTTGCTCTGAAAACGTAACAGGGTCACTGCACATCCCTCTGCTCCAGGGCTCTGCTCTCTCCACAGCTCACCCCCAACACCTCCAGGGCAAACCCTGCACAGGAGCTGTTGGGTCCTTTGCTCCAAGGCTGTATCCTCTGTATTTCCAGCTGTGCCACGCTGCAGTTCTGCTCTGACACCCACGTTCTGGGCTTTTCCCCATCTGTAGGAATAAAAAGTTTTTCTGGCCACCCGAGGAAAGTGCAGGACCTTATGAAATGTGTAGTCCATAAAACAAGGACACACAGTTACTCTAGTCACAAGGAACAAATATGTCCAACTTTTTACGTGTATTTGCAGTAATCCAAAAACTTGGAACAAAGATTTGGAACCAGGATTGTGGGTTCTGAAGAGAAGCTCTGTGTGGAGCTGAAAGTGCTTCCTGCACTCTGCATCTGAAGGACAGGGACACCTGCAAGAGATCATAGAGTCACAGAATCATTC
>VYZX01026071.1:0-14599 GCA_013401335.1 Brachypteracias leptosomus
GCAGGGTCGGGGCCTGGGGCTGCAGACGCTGCCAGCATGGCCGAGTCGGGGCCCGGGGCCGCTGCTGCAGCAGGGACTCTTAAAGTGGCTGCATTCCTGCATACCGCCCGAAAAGAGAGATACTCGAATAACACCATCGAGAACGCATTTAGACACAGAGACAGCAATGCCACATGAAACCACCCGCTCCCAGAGCACTCCAGCTCTGGGAGAAAACATTCATCAGAGACAGGAGCAGAGGAGTTTGTCATGGCAAACGTGTCTAAAACATGAGACATAAAGTGTCCTGGCAAGGATTTAACCCATGTTATTNAAAGGCCTAACACAAAGTTGGAAATCAAGATTACAACTTTTAACAGGGAGCAACATAAGGGATATTGAAGGAATGGAGATATACAAAGTTATCAAGGGAAGGTATATATACAAATATATACAACACTGATCCTCGGATGTTGTTGGATTTCTCCCGAGCCACATGGAGTTGTAGCAGCCACGCAGAGGTGCGGTTCGATGCCAGCAGCAATCCCAGCGAGGAAGGGAAGGAGCAGAACTTCCTGTGTCCTTTTATAGAGTGTGGCAGGAAGGGGAGTGGAATAGCCGCTCCACCTGTCCCTCCCCTTCCCCAAACCTTAAACCACAACATCAGCCCAAATAAAAAATGGCTAAGGACAAACCTTATTACTGTCTGTAGCAAACTAGGATGGCATAGGAGGAAGGAGCCGCTCGCTCTTCAGAGATGTTCCATGCAAGGATGGTTAGCATAAGTTGCGTCCTAGAGGCTTCTTATTTGCTGTGGGAAGGAGTGGTGGGAATTCACCACTGAGTGATAGGTGTTGGATCTCGGTCTTTGGAGATGTTCAAAACTCAAGGGCCCCATCCAGCCTTCTCTGTCTAGAGCTGCTTTGGGCAGAAGGTTGCCCTAGATCTGGAGGCCTCTTCCAGCCTACAGAAGTCTATATTTACACAATCATAAGTAGGAGAGATTTTAAAGTTAGGAACACTAAAAGTGTAGATGTACAGTTAAATGTTTCAGCTTTGGTTAGGAATGAAAACCATATTATTCGATCAGTTGTTCCTCTTTAAGAAATAGCATCATGAATAAGACAACAGAGTTGCATGCCTAGGTTTTGATATAAATGAATAACTGCGGTACTGTAGATTTACCTTCCAAAGAGTGTGTGGAAGACCATTGTAAACAGTGTTGAATATAAGCAGCTAGGTAAGTGCTTCAGAATGTATTGTCTGAAGCAGTACATACCTCTACGTGTCTGGACAGTGGAATTTAATACTGCTTTAACAGATACTCTGTTCTCTGCTAGTTTGTATTACTGAACTGGTACTACAAGTAAATAGACCTGTTTCAGAGAAGATGTAAACAAGTACATTTTAAGTGCAAAAATGGCAAAGCAAACTCTATTATAATCAATCTCTCATGATTGGAGGTGGGGAAGAAAGCATCATGTATTTCCATATTTGATTGGCTGCAGCATAGTGGTTTATCATCCTTTTCATGTGAATGTGAAAGCCTCTTGGGCACTGAATTAGGGAAAAAAGATTGGTTGCTGTAATTTCAAGATCAGGGTTTTGTCTCTTCCACTTCTACAACATGCTCACTCTCCAGCTTATCTGTCAAGACTGTCATGATAAGTGGTTTGGTGTGTTCACTGATACCTTTTTCTTTTTTCTAATTATAAAGTTCCATGGAATTCCTCTTCTGCGATATCCTTGTAGGGAGATACATACATACCCAGTAATTGATACACATTTTGTTTCAGAAGTATTATGTCTTTTGATACTGAACAATTTCTTACTTGAAAAAAACTTTTCTTCTGTTTCTGAAATTAAAAACATTACATTAACATTGAAATAATGAGGAAAGACAATGTTACGTTTCCAGAGAGAAGTAAGAGAGTCTGAACAAATAGAAATTATTCCTGGAGCAAATGCTGGTGTATGTAATTGCTCTCCAGTCAAGAGAGTAAGAATGTTGCTTCCAGATGGAATTTACTTCATTGAAATTTCACTTATGCCTGTCTACCAATATTTACAAGCACTTGTCCCTAGAAGTGAATGATGACAGCTTTTTTTTATCAAAGCAGAAATGTTTTGGTCTTCCTAGATTAGATAGAGTAAACATATACAGAAGTGATGAGCTGAATGACTGTCTGTCAGGATGCCTTGCCTAATGTTTATGAGGCCTGAGGCTTGGTGCTTGATATTCTTGATTAATAAGAATGAGGAAGGAATGCCTTGTCAGGAGACTACGTATTCACGTCTCCTCAGTATACCCACTTTCCTTGAATATTCCTTCCTACCTACCACCTTCTTCTGACACAATTCTTAAAATAATGAGAAGGCAGGGTGGTATACTCACTGAGTTCTGTTTTTAATATTAATAAAATTTCCTATTTTTTTTTCTACTTATTCACTGCTTCCATCCATGTTTATGTTAAAATGAGAAAACCCATATTTAATACAATTTTTCCCAAGTCAGTGTCCTGGTTGCACCTCTTGCAGTGTCAAAGCATATTAACTGAGCAAGCTTAACAAACTCAGGATGAGAAAGCTGTAGAATATGATACATTTTTTTTTCTAGATGGCAAGCATAAAAGAATACTTGGAACCTTAAGGAAAACTGAGGGAAAAATGAGAGAATCTTGTACTGTACAATTTGAATTTGGAGTGAGAAAACAACTGACAGCCATCTCTACTGTTTTATTTTATTATGATAACATAAGTAGTGGGGTTTTTTACACCAAATGCTGCTTTGGATTGCATAAAAAAGATGGGCTGCATTTCTTAAACAACAAAAGTCAGTAAAAATATCACCAACTTCACTTTCAAAACTTCGTTGTTGACAAGATACTTAAATAGAAGCAGTTATGTGCATTTTTCTTATGCACTAGATTCTTAGTTACAAAGTGAAAACAGATCACAAAAGCAGCTTTTTGTTGGATTTGAGACAACTTACGGAAAATATTAAAGTTAAGTTCTATGTAAAGGTTGTCAGCTATCTTAAAATATGGCTTGCAGATGAAGCTTTTTCCTCTCCAGTCTTGCATAAGAATTTTACTATCATATTTTTTTGTAAGTATGCAAAATAAGCTATTTTCACTTTTTAAAAAATATGGCTTGCAGATGAAGCTTCATCTCCTTTCTGAATTCTGCGTAAGTATTTTTATTGTTTATTTTAATAAAGAGGCAACCTTTGCAGTAGTACAAAAAACAAATTAATGCAGCCCATATGCCCTAATTTATTTTAAAATTGAGCAGTGACACTGAACTATAACACTTATTTAGAATCACAGAAGTGTCAGCATATTTCTGCGCTCTTTTTAAAAATATTTATGTGTGTTTCAAATAGATACTTTTTGTTGTTAACTTCTTTCATCATCCTAACACGTATTTCACTTTAGTGCACCAACTTAGGCCTTTTTGCCTTCTCCATGATTCAGCTGAACCTGAGGTAGAAAAGAATGTTTCTGTAAACACTGCATACTTTTTCTTTACAGTTTGGCCATCACATGATGAGGTGTACTAATAGTTGCCAAATAAGATGGTCCCTGAGACATTGCTCAGGCAGTGTGAGAAAATTTCTTGCTGCACACCAGCTATTCTTTGTATTTAATTTATTCTGAAGCAGCTAAGAAGAGTATCTCCAATAACAGTGAATCTACTTAGTCTGATGGATCAATAATAAACTACCTCAGTATGCTTAATCAGCTGTTCTTTTGGAGGCTTTTTATCCTGAAGAAATTTCCTACAAAAATTAGGTCTTTTTTTCTTCACAGCAGTAAAATAAATTATTCTTGAATATTGTAGTAAGGGTTTTATTCTTATTTCTTCTAATTAGAGGGATTGGGAGGGGAGAAAAAAGAGATTAGAAACCTACTGTAAATATCTCTATAGCCACTTGTAAACTAAGTCATTCAGAATGGTAACTACAGTTGCTATGACTCCTTCTTCCAACTGATACTTTTTTACTTCAGTGCTGGACAGACTCATTGGTACTTTTATTAAAGAATGGATTTAGTGAACACAGATGAATAAGATGAGACTGAGTAATTGTACCTTTAGGAGATGAAAGCCATGCCTTGCAAACCAGTGGGAGTTCTTTGAAGGAATAAACACATACAGTGAATGTTGCTGATTGAGTCTGTATATTGTTTAAAATTTCCAAAAAGCCATTGTCCAGCTTTCACCAAAGGCTCTGGTGCGTTTTTTGGGTTTGATTTGGTTTTTGTTTGTTGAATAAAAACTGTTCATGAATATGAGTTTTCTGCTTCTAGTCACAGAGTTAAACATAGTAAGTGGATAGAGGAATAGATGGCCAGCTTTCATAGTGTTGGAAAGCTAACAGTGGAGTTCTGTGGAGATCAATGCTGGAAATGATTCAGAAAAAGAGAATGACAGAGCCTGATAATCCAAAATTTTAGGATAGTGAAGATACTAAGTGCAGAATATTACAAAACTGGCTAACTGGAAAATAAAATGGCTAAAGAAATTAGATAGTGATAAATGTGAAGTAATGCATATAGTGGTGGTGATAACTACATTTCCAATGGTTTGTTTTCACTGGATAGAAACGGACTATTACCAGTTAGGAGGTGGATATTGGAGTTACCGTAGATAATTGTGTGAAGATGCTATATTGCTATTTGGTGACTTCAAACAGAAGACAGTCTGTTCCTGTTTTACCATATACTGTGTAAGTGTTGTTATTTGTTAGTATATTAAGAAAACAGAAAATTAGTAGAAGTATAAAGAAGAGTGTCAAGGATGATAACAGATACAGCATAGCATCTGTAACAAGATCAGAATAGAATTCCCCAGGATACAAGGTGAATTAGTGATGCTGGAGGTATCCACAATTCATCTATTTGTCCTGTGTTGTTCTTTTGCATTTTATACACTAATATGTTACTCAGGAGCTTTTAGCAATCAATTTGGAAATCTGCAGGTATTGAAAAAAATTAATTTTCATGTTTTGTTGCCAGATCTCTTCTTTCTGCCTTTGTTCCTGACCTTAGGCAAATGAGATGACAGGTTTGTCTTCCTCAAGTTCTCTAGGAAAGGCCAAAAAGTAATTTGTTTTCTTCCCCATGGTGCTTTAAGAAAACACTGGAGGAGGAGTACTTTTCTTGGAGATAGTGCATACTGGGAAAGGGAATGGAAAAAGGAAATTCTTTTGTTCTCCATTGTGTCTAATCTTTGAACTCTTTCTTCTATGCCCTCTGGAAATAGACAAAGGAGCTGTGTATATAGCTTTGTGTATTCACATGCTTCCACCTCTTTCTTCATCTCTCCGGGTTCTTCTGTCTTCATTACTCAGTACTGTTCTTGTATCTATTTCAAACCAGATTCTGTTGGGTGGGGATTATGAGCTGAATTGCACCCACTTGTCAGTCACTGTCTTCCGTGGGAATGTGGTGAGAATATAGCACATCCTTTTCCTGGCTGCTTTGGTGGCAGTCTTGCTGGCTCAAGCTCCTGCTGGGAGAAGAGGGGCTAAACTGAGAAAGAGGTGGCTTTGTGCTGGTTGTGTGCAGCGTCCCCTTCTGACAGGTAACACTGTTTTTCTTCAATTTTTACAAAAACAGTTCATCTGGCAACCAGCAGTACTGGCAACAGTTCTGAATACCAGGGATAGTAATTCAAAACCAAAGATAGTTCCAGCCAACACAAGACTGCTTGGAAATATGTTAACCCTGAAATTGCATGTGGTTGTTATTTTAATATTAGAAAAGCAGCATGGAACAAATTGCCAGTACAGAGTGAAATTACAGATTGTACCAGTCCAAGTGAACACTGACATTCAGAACTAAAAGGTGCTTGAAGAAAAAAGAATATTCAAATAACAATAATTTTGGCATCATTGTGCTTTGCTGTACTGAATAATCCAGTAAACTTGTTTTTTCCTTTTTTGTAACATTTCTTTTGAGTGTTTGTAATTATAGTTTACTTTCATAATACCTACTACTTCTGAAATTGTCACAAGATTACAGACTTGCTAACTTTTTTTTCCTGTCCTATGGTGAAAACGATGACGGTTGCTCCCTGAATGTGGCTACTGAATCAGATGGAAACCTCCAGAATTAAACAATTCATTTAATCTAATTGACTAAATGAAATGCCAGGTTCACAGTGTTCATCTCAGTAGACTGATGTAATTCCTGGCATCTGACTTGCATACCTCTTGAAATATTAAATTAGTTTATAAATGTGGCAGAAAAGAGCAGTCTATATTTGCCAAATAAAGTGTGGGTATTTTACAACAGCTTAAACTAGCTATATTAACTCATCTTTTGGGGAGTTATTTCTTCTTTTTTGTTTTGTTACTAAACTGCATGAATAAGTAGTATTTGCCTCTTTGCATGCTCTGCTTTTAAGAGCTTGTACAGCATAGCAGCATAAGGATATTTAGCTAGAGGAAGGTAATTATCTGGACAAAACTATGTATATAGGTATATTGTGTTGTTTTATTTGAGTATTTGAACAACTTCAATTTTCCAGAGAACAATAAAACCAGAAAACTATAATATTGTGTAGTGCAGAACTTACTAGATGAAAACTCACAAGCTGACATTGAATTTCACTTGGATCTAAACTGAGACAGCAATACTGTAGACATTTAGTAATGTTTAAAATTGGTGCCAGCAAAAACCTGACACCAGTGTAGTTTACAAAAAGAACAATTGCTAGACAAGTTCCACTTGAAATACATTCTTGTTTTCCCCATGATTAACTGTAATTTTGTAGTGTTCTTTTTTACCAGGTTAGTAATAGTTAATTCCCATCAAAATGAAATGCCATATATTCATCTAAAGTGACATAGTTATACAGCTTTTGATTTTTTTGTAAGTTCTATTCTGATAATTTCCTCTAGTGACTTCTTTGGTTTTGTTATTTTTAAATTAGAATTAAATTTTACTATTTTTTTCTTAATCTGTTAGGTAGTGTTCCTGCCCAAATTACTATTGATCCAACAAAGCTGAAAATTAATAACAATCTAATTAATAATAATATCAAGGAAGATTTTTTTATTTTGAGCAGTTATATATTAAAAGGGAAATTAAAAACAATAAATTCTATAAAACTTTTGAAAATATAAGGCAATCAAAACATGAAAGTCATTAAAAATACATTAAATTCTCTTTAGTGTGTAGTTTCAGAAAATTAGCAATGGTAGAACCCTTTCTTTGTAAGCTTTCCTTCCTCTTTGTCAAATAGAATCTAGATGTTTGATAAGTGCAAAATACTATAATTACTGCAGGACATAATAATAATCTTAAACCCTAATGATACAGAGGAATGTATTTAAATTATAATTCACTTAATTTGTCTGCAATTAGAAAATGTCTTCAATTCTACTGGCTAAAACCTCTGGTTTCAGTATGTGATGATATAGAATCAAGTCATCCACTCAGGTTGCTGGGAAAAGCTTTGCTGGCTAGACGGGTGGAACAAAAAAAGATCTATGGATTTTTTTGTTGTTGTGGTTTTGCATTCCTGTAGTTGTCTGCTCTTTATGACACAGGTATTTACAGTAAACTTCTTTGGAAATCTAAATCTGTACATCCGCATACTTTGAACTTTTATCAGACATAGTGCATTGGCTGTAAGCTTAGCAAATATTTAACTTCTTGAGGTCATTTATTAAAAGAAGATGTCACTTCTGAACATGCGCAAACTTCTGAAATACTGTTTATTCAGACAATATTAGTAAACGTTTGTAGTAAGTGGCAAGTTCCCACAACATCAAGAGCATTGCTAATTGGAAAGACATTCCTACCCCCATTGTAATGTGACATATCATTTTCATACATAAGTAATATACCGATTGATTTGTTTTGTTTATATTTATTTTGAGTGTACTCATGCCTCAATATGCAGTCTTTATTTTGTCAATATATTACATTATACCAGATGAAAAGGATTAGGAATCCATCTTCCCAAAACCATTCACCCTACAGTGGGTAAGTACTGTCCTGTGTGGTCTCTGCTAGCACCCAGTAGAGTACTGTGTATTTTTATAAGTTTTACATGTTTGCATCACTTAGATTTTATGTCCATCTGTGATTTAAAAAGTAGGAGTTTATATCAGTGAGGTAAAAATCCTAAGTGTCATCTTTCCAAGAAGAATGGTAAGTCAACCTGAGCAAGGCAGGGAGATTTTTAACCTTCACATGAGTAGATTAAGCATATCTTGTCTTTCATTTATTTACCTAAGCATTTTATAAATGTTTCTTTGTCCATTTCAGGTATTATAAATAAATGCTTTTAACTGCATTTTATTTAAATCTAGCATGATCTGAGTGGTTTGGGAGGCATAGCAAGGCCCTTCTCTGTGTAGCATGAGGGGATTTTGTAAACTGGGAGAGCTGAAGCTTCCCAGCACGTCCTCTGCCCTGAACCTCAAGTGTGATTCACCAACAAACCCCAAGTATGAATCCCCATTTCAACTGCCTTGGCTAGCAGGTGAGCTGACACTTCTAGAATTGCTGGGTACAGATTTTTTCCAAATGACTGTTAAAAGAAAAAGGTCAGAAAAGCTTTTGCATGGAGATACCTAGATACTCGCTTGATTCATAAAAGGCAATAATACTCTGAACAAGTGACCTGGCAATCTGTATACCTTTTTAATTTTCTGGGCATCAGTCAAATTCAGATCTGTGACAGGAATGGCCATAACAGCACGAACCTAGAGGCCCTGTGAGTCAGTCTACCCAAAATGAGACTATTACGGGCCCTCAGTGGATTCTCACCAGTGGGTTGAAAACCTCTGTCCTTCTCAGCAGTAGTTTGAAAGTCTTGGTGACTGTGGCATAAAGCTTTCACATCCAGGACTGTGAAGCATTATGCAAAGTGTGTGTTTGCAGGATGCTGCAACAGGAGGCAATGGCAGATCTTTTTAGAATTGTAATATGGAAATGCTGGGTTGAATTCCTGATGAAAAAAAATCTGGTTTTGCTTGCCACACTTTCAGATTGCGATGTATTTTTAGTAGAAATATGTGTCTGCAAAGATAAGCTTTCTAGGAGCTGCTAGCAACAGATATTTTAGTCTCAAAGTAGTGCTATTATATTGATTTAAATTAATGTATCAGTTTATATTTTTGTTAATTAGGTATGAAACATTTTAATGACTATCCAATCTACTTTATAGCATCAAGTAAAATAAATGGTGCGGTTGCATCATTTGGGCATTCTCACGTTATCATTCATTCAGAGGAGATAGATGTATTTTTGGAATGCTTGTCACAATTGACAAAGCAGGAAATAATTAAAACAGAAGCCTGAGTCTTTAGGTGTCAGAGGCTTTACTGCAGAAGATGCAGTCACAAACATGTAGCCAATACAATGCTCTGAGTTTACCTAACATCGAGTTACTGTTTGGGAAATTTGAGACAAATCAGTAGACTTCTTTGGAAGGATTTGATGTAATTTAAATTTAAATGTAATTTAAATCCAATCCTGGATTGCCTGGATTCAGTTGAGGAAAAAAATAAAGCCAAATGGAAGATTAAATTTCCAGGAGTAAGGAAGGCTACACGCTCTTTGTCTAGAATGAAAGTTCTTTTCTACTGTACGATATTACCAAGACAGATGCATCATCCCATTTTATTGCTATTTTTAAAATTATAGTCAAAAGAGTAGAGCAAATGCAGAAAAAGACTTATAGAGGTTACACATGGACAAATTCTCATTCTGTGGTAGATGAAGTTCAGGACATTTAATTGCTCAAAAGGGGACTTGAGAGATGATTTGGTAATAGTTTGTAAGCACTGGCAGGAAGGCAGCCAGCTACTTGAAAGTGCTTAATTTTGCCTATTGGTAAAATTATGTAGTGATTTTATAATGAAGTAGATATCTCAGTGTAGCACTGATTGTTTAATAAGCTTTATTAATAATATTAAGGCGCAGTCACCTAGACAATACCAGATTTTTACTTTCCAGTTTAAATTTTCTGTTCTGCTTTTCTGTTTGTTAATACTATCCAAATTCCTTTCCTGGCAATACTTCATCTTGGTTTCACATATGTTATAGTGGGGGCTTGGAGGGATATAGTTTGGTGGGTGGATTTTTTTTATACAGGCAAAGTGTCATTTAGTTTGTTATGGTGATCCACTAATCAGACTTACATCTGTAGAAATTCGTGTGTGTGCAGGTTTGTATAAATATATATATTTAAAACTATATAAATATATACATAGGTCACAGTTACTGACAAAGGAGTTGAATTTCTAAATGGGGAAAAAAGTGTCATTTTTTCTTCATAGGCAGTTTGGAATAACCAATTAGAGTACTTAATTTCTTGAAAACAAGCATTCGTGGCTGAAACAAACTTGTACTCTTATTATGGATTTAGTTACTTTTGAAAAGCATACAAACTTCAAGGTGAACCATGGCTAATTTATTTCACTGCATGAACCCATTTTTATATACTTTCACAATAGTAGTATTTACACTAAGAGTCAAACACTGCTTTTGCTCTGAATTACTAAAATACTGAACTTTTACAGACTTAAGGGAACAAACTGTTCATGACAGAAAGCAATCCAATGATTTAAATTATAGAAAAAAGAAATGGGAGACTTATTCTGAAATGAGTTTGAGATTTTTTTCCTATCCTTCTCCTCACTAAGGAACCTCGAAAAATGTCAGGAAACAGCAAAATGAGACTGGATGCTGTGAAAAAGTCTAAGAAAACTTTGTGAGAAAATAGTCTCAAGAGTAGCTGTTCAAGGGTAAAAGCTATGGTAATGTTTTAAAAGATGTAAGTGCATTAATGGGTAGCAAACTACATTTGAGAGTTCACCAGAAATACTTGATTTTTGGTATGAGTGTTCTGTTATCTACTTGTATATGCTGTTGATAATGGTTCAATCCACCAGACTTACAACAGACGCTCGCTGTTATCCCCTCTTTCCACTCCCAAGTAGAGGAAGAGAAAAGGGATAAGGGAGAGAGATTTATGGCCCCCTCCCCTCCCAAATGGGAGAGGAAGGGAATGAGGGAGAGGCTTCCAGATTAGGAAAGAAAACTAAAACAGCTTTAATGAAGATAATAATAATAAAATGGGATATATTCAAAGCCAGTATCGAACCCAACCTCCCCCTGATGGCAATTGCATCACCGTCACCACTGAGGCTGTGGAGCAGGCACTGGCAAAGTCCCAGACTGGGCTCAGCAGCCGACAGGAACCGAGTTCAGGAACTGGGTTCAGGAACACACAAATCGGGATCAAAGGCAGGGCCAAGAAGCAATGGCCAAAGGGAAGGTATGTGTTCACCAAAGGAAAAAAAGGAGGTCCTGAAAGAACTTCAAGACCTTCGTGATCCCTCAGCTTTATACTGAGTATGATGTATATGGGATGGAATACCTCGTTGGTCAGTTTAGGGTCACCTGTCCTGGCCAATCCTCCCCACGGGTGCGGCCTTTCACTTTCTGCATCCCCCAATGTGGTACACAAGATCTAGCAGTGACCTTGGTCTGCACACCAGTCCTTGGTAGTAACTCTAAACATGGAGCATTACCACTGCTAGGAGCGACACTGTCTGTGAAAACATGCTGTGAGCTTCAGAAAGTGCAGTTAGTTAGCAGAGACTCAGATGAAAAGTAAAATCTCTGAAGAGAACTGGTTTGATTCTAACTCAAACCAGGACAATGCCTTGATTCTATTACTTATTTTTAATAGAAATTCCTCCATTTTAAGACAAAAATCATCTTATAAAGATGATGTCTATGGAATGATTTGATAAGGAAAGGCTTAATACTTGTACAGCTAAGAAAATCTGGAAAAATCGTGAGGAAAGTAATTGCATGATAAAGGTAAAAGGAAAATATTAGTCAAAATTGAAATTGGGTATTTTTTAATAGTGTGAGGACTCCAGAATTGCTTCTACAGGCCACTACTGGCAAACTTTTTTTTCCTGAGTCATCTAAAACTGCCTTAGACAGCATAGCTGGGGATACATTTTATGTGATTAATCTTGCATGTCTCATCCAACAGGGTTTCTTTGTGTCTTTTCTGTCTTCTGAAGGCTACTTGATAAGTTATCTTTCCCTATCCATTATATTAGAAACAGTATCTTCCTCAGTATTACTGGATAAAGTGTCTTCTGAGCAACTGTGATCAATACAGGCATTAAATCATATTTTCAGATGCCACTTAATCTTTATATGCTTCTGTTCAATATAGTCTTGTCTTTCTGTGTAAGACAGTTATGGTTTATTTAAGTAAGTTGATCATTTAAAAAGGAAAATCCCCAAACTTCTCTAAATTTCAGTAAGTAGTGGGGTGAGCTCACTGCCTCTGGTACTGGGACTGTCTTCAGAGGAACATGGCTACCCCACAGCCGCCCCCCACCATATCCTCCCTGTGCCCTTGCACTGCGTTGCCCAGTCTAGACCGGTCTTTGCCCACACATAGTTAATTTTTCCCCAGATGTGGTATTTCAGTGTGACTTCATAGGCAGTCTTTGCTTCGTGCGCTACTGCCAGCACAGTTATCTCGGTACCACATCTTGCAAGATGCCCCCCACCCCAAAGCTGCCCTCTACTCCACCTTTCTATGGAACTTGTCTGTTTCTCATGTAGCTTTCCCTTAATGGTCTATAAAATCCAGACCCTCTCTTAGCTTCTTGCACTATCTGTCACATCCAGCAGTTTTCTTATGTCATGTACAGTAGTTTTTCACATCCTGTTTATTCAGCTTAGTCTCAAGCCAAGGGCTAGTCATCTGCCTACAGCTGTGACGAGGTCCAGCTGGCTGATGGGTTGTTTCGCTTGACATCCCCTCACCAGAGCATGGAGCAGCTGCTCGGGCGGCAAATGCCTGAAGGATCCTCAATCTCCACATTGTGAAAATCATTGAAAAATTATGCAAGTCTCAGCTCTGAGAGGCAGGTTGGTCCTGCTGCTGCCTCTTTGTCATCATCACCACCTCCGTCCAGTCTCATCTTCATTGCTTCTGTGGCAGTTGTTGACTCCGTTCAGGCACCAGGACAAAGGGAGCTACACCATTGTGCTTGGTGGTGTGTACGTCAGCCTTCAGAGAGTCTTCCCTTGTTTGCGTCCCTGTCTCTTAAGGGGTTTTGTGATGGAGTTTGAGATAGGGACGCAGTCTGTAATTAAAATAAAAGGATCTGTTCTCCTTGTTGCTTACTACCCATTATCCATTAGCATGCCAGCATTTGCCAGCTGGGGCACTGGGCTTTTGATACGGGCAGTGTATCTGAAAATCAGTAGCTCTTGTGGTTGTAGTCTTTTTTCCCACAAAAGAAAAAACATGGTCAGCATGCTGTGGAAAAGGGTCTGTTGATCCCAACACTTGTTTTTCATCATCCCTCAAGGGCAGTCAGTATTTCAACACCTTATTTTTAAGGCTTTCTTTTTAGGTATTTGGGGGTTGTTGAAAATGTTTGTCAGAGATTAGTTTCAAGGAGCAGAGAGTGTGTATGTTCATTGGTAGAGGAGTGTTGTCTGTTATTTACCTAATAGAGATTATTGTGTGCTAGGTACTTCATAAAGTAACATATTTATCTGGTTCCTTCTTTTGTATTCCCTCTTCGCTTGGAACGTAACACCTCATTAATCTTGGAAACTTACTGGCACAGGATGTTATGATACCAAGTATAAACATGATTTCAGAAAGCGGCTGTAATCTCTGAGGGCATGTGGAGGCTGGTGGGAGTATTCTTCATTATAAGCCTCCAGTAGTGGACCTTTTCAGTGCTAAGGGGATAATAAGTGAAGGAGAAAGAGGAACAGAGCTGATGCACAAGGGATAACAGGGGCAGTGACAAGGACAAAAAGTCTGCAGTCACTGAGTAATGGGCCATTAGAAGATGACTGGTATTGCTTTGGCAAAGGCCAGTCTGGACTTTGTAACTGAAGGCTACAAGGGAAACAAGATGAACATGAAGAATCTGGGATATGAGGGCCCTGTGGGATGTGCAAAACTTACTAAACATTGTTTAGGGGCTGGGAATAAGTATCAGAGGGGCCAATCCCAACCAGTGCCAGTCAGTACACTTGTCTGACCAAGCACTGTGCCTGATTGCCACAGTCTGGAATCTTTTTATAATTCTTTTCTTAATACTCTGTGTAATCTCAGTCTGTAAAGTCTACATGCCAGTTACCGGGGGAACCATCATGAGTGAATATGGGGCCAGCAACTGAAGTCATAGCAGGGATGTAGTTGCCCCAAGCCTGTGGTGTCAACAGCAGGAGCAGGCAAGGGTCTCAGCTCCAGCCACAGGGTCAGGAGCAGCAAATGTCCTAACTGGGAGGACAGGGATGGTGTGTGTCCTGGACCCAGCAACCAGTGAGACCAGAGCAAGTGAAGCAAGTGAGGTTTGCAGCACAGCATTTGAACTGCGACCACAGGTCACAACCTGGTGTCTGCTGACACCACAGACAGAATGTCCATGTTCTCATGTGGTTTGACCCCATGTGTGTCTCTTTGGCATGTATAATTCACTAGCAAACTTCAAGGTGGGCTAGCAGTGAGTGGGAGGTGCTGGGTCCAAGCAGGGGTATCAGGTAGTTAGGAGAGACCACTCTGATGGCTGGGAGGTGTGGAGAGGTATCTCCAT
>VYZX01026072.1:0-83349 GCA_013401335.1 Brachypteracias leptosomus
AAAAAAATTAAAAAAAAATCAGCCTGTGTCTGACAGGAACAGTTTCAAGGCTCATGCTGAGGATCTTCTGACAGCTGAACTGTGAACAACCACCTAAGCAATAAAAACCAGCAGCATCTTTATTTCAGTCAGCATCTTGTCCTTGACCTCTCCCCCAAGAGGGGCCAGCTTTATGTTGCTTCAATAGCAGGACTTTACTGCTAGTTCACTCAGGTAACAGGGAATTCTCTCTGCGTCAAGTAACCCAAAGGTCAGAAGAGTTTCTACAACTGTGCTACGACGGCTTTTACACTTTCTCTCCTGTTCACAGCTCTGGGGCAAAAGCCAGAGAAAAAAAAAAACAGCATAGCAAGGACTTCCTTCTATAAATTCACTTCTATCTGTTGAAATGGTGTTTTAGGTCATTGGCAGATCAGCAGAGATCAGGGCAGCCCTTCTGCTTCTCCAACTTGTGATTTAAACTTGACCAATTTATGAAATGGTTTAGACATACCTTAGCCCTGCACTCACCTGGACAAACTGCAAATAAGAAGTCATCTGCAGCAATATATAGGTTTTAAAAAAAATAAATCAAGACTTCGAGTTAAAAAGATAAAGGTGGGGTTATTTTTGAGAATTGATTCATTTCAACACTGCTTTCAAGTTCAACGTTATACTAAGTAAGATTCTGGATTTGTGTGAAAAATGCATGCCTAATTAAGTATGCAAATTTGTAACCACCCATTGTTCAAGCATTCTTTTACCTGCTTTGTTTATTCCATGAAAGATCAAGCACAGCATCAGTATGTCCTTTCGTTGTCCCTTCTGAAGATAAACTCTGTGTATGCAGATACAACACAAACATTTTTGAAAATTTCAGCTTCAACGGAAATCAAGCATTCAACACATTAGTATGACTCCCTTAATGTCTTCACAAACAACTTCTAATTTTAAATTATTCTCACTTGCTGCAACGAGGCTTTTGATAGAACTGTCTCTGCAGTACCTGCACCTGCCTCCTATCCCAGACCTCAGATGGCTCCATTCACGGCTTACAGATTTGGTTACTCCCTTCAGGCTAGTAGAAGAAATTTCATGGTCTCCAGCTAATATGCAGCTTTTTCAGCTTCTTTCTAAACACTCCTGGCAGTTCCTTTTCTCTACTCCCAAACAGCTTTAGGTCCTTGTAACTGCCAGCTCCTACAAATTCTAATTTAAAATGGTTAAGCTTCGAAGTTTACTGGGACAGCAACAAGAAGCCACCCCTAAGCCACTCCATTACTCTTCTGTTCTTAATGCCAGGCTTTAATTATCCATACAGAGAACGAACAGCACTCCAAATTGAGGCAATATTTGTGAATGGTATCTTCAACAGCACTTCTGATAACTCAGTGATCTTCGTGAGCAAGTTTAACAGAATATACTCCCCTTCCAAGGATATTTTTTCTATTGTTTTTAAAAGCAGAAGGTCTGAGAGCTCAAGAAGTAAACCTGTTCACAACTGGAGAGGGGTTCTTTAGCTAACACGACAGTGCACTTTTGTTTGGGAAAACAAGATTAGCTATATACCCAGTGCTCACCTTCCCTATTTACCCTAGGGGGTCTTTAAGCCCTTCCTGAAGCATCTACTATATGCCAAACCTAGAAAATTTAAGTTGTTATCTTCCATACAGCAAAGAATTTGTACAAAGTTATAACACTACCTTCAGGCACACAATGAGGGTCAGATTGATCTCACATAACTTACCATCCAGTCTAAACCTCAGACTTCTTTGGTAGTTAAGGTTTTCCCTCCAGTTCACTTAAAAGAAACTCAGCCATTCTCTGGGTGTGTCTCTATGCATTCACCTTAGACAATTCTGATGATTAGCTTAAAATAGGCTTAAATTTTAGCTAGATAAAGCTCACAGAGGTGAATCTTGAGTAAATTTATTTTATTAGTGTCAACCTTGTCCTTTGCTGCTCAATACCTTTTCAACTCTCTCAGTCACAGGAAAATACCAATTTTAACCTATTGCAGATGACCATGACATTATCTTCTGTAACCAGTCTAAAAACCATCTTTCAACATAACAGATGGAATTAAACCAGGTGATTTTTTCATCATAGGAAAAGAAGTAGTAATGACATTATCCTTTCTCCAGGTTTCCTCCATCCAACCAGATAAACCATTTTATAATACTTACTTTCTTTCCTTTATTTTTCTTCTTTTTCTCTTTCTTGCCTCCAAGAGAAAAGACTGGTTCTAAGGATTCTACTACATCAAGGTCCCAGATGTCAATAACTGGGGTCATGTTACCCACCGCAACATAATTTCCTACAAACAGAAATCCAAATTCAACCACATTTATTTAGAGTTATGAAACAGCATATTTGAGAATCCAGCTGTTGCTTATTTCTTTAAGCAAAATTTATGTGCCAGAATCTTCTATTTGAATATAGTCGCTGTTTAAAACTATCGACTGACAGCATTTTGCCAGAAAAAAAAAAATTACTTCCTTTCAAATACACTTCCCTTTCAGTACAAGCAACTGTTCAAACAAGCTGTACACAGTTCCACATGTTTTGTTTTGGGGTTTTTTTTTAAGGGAATAAAACCAAACCAAAATCACATTCCCTGTGACATGGAAAAAACCCAACTCTATAAAACACAGGAAAAAGGTTACCAAATACATAAATATGTATAAATTTTGCTGTGTTTTACAGTTAACAGCAGATTAGAGAAGAGCTTGCTCTGGTCTGCTAATTGAAAATAACAGTTATTTGTCATAAAACCAGTGTTTTAGTCCGATCACTTGTTATGGCACCACCACTCAGATAATGCATCACCAAACAAAAAAACCCCAGTTTTTCCATCTTAATATCTTGATTTTATTTCTGTTCGTACCACTGAGGGAAATTATTTAGTGACAACATTACATTTATATACTTTTCAAGTAAAAATTATTTAACTGGACATTTACAACATCCTTTGCAATTTACCTAGTGATTCATCAGGACTAGGATCAAAATTTAGCCACTCCAGACTTAGAGGATAAGCAGGCAAGATAATATCATGATGTACATAAAATGAGTCCTCTTCATGATTATAAACTGAAAAAGAATTAAAGATATACAAGACATCAGTGAAGAGAAGAAGCAAACAACTCTAAACAGTTCACCTCAGCAAAAGGCAGATGTGGCAAGCACTAAATTGTCAAGGAGATCTAGAATGTGAATTCACAGTGTGTTCAGCAGTTTAGTGGAGGCCAAAGCCTCCAAGTACTAACGTTATGCCTCACAGAACTGCACGAAACAGACAACGTTCTCCTGTGTCCTTTAGATAAAGAAGTGACAAGTTCAGCAAAGCTTAGACACTTGATTCCTAGCATACTATGCTACTTTATTTGTAAGATCACTTCAAATTAGATGCTCTGTATCCACTACTTTCTATGTCAGGATATATTAATAAAGGTTTAGACATGCATTTTACAGAATCAGCACTTAAAAAAACAAAAAAGAATTAAAAAACCCAGATGAAATCAAAGGAGAAACGAAGGTAAAAAATAAACATTTTCAGAGGAAGCTGAAGAAGTCAGATGAAGTTACCTTTAGCAGGTTGTAACTGAGTTTTGGTAAAGCAACCATATACTAAACACAGCACTCCCTTTAGCCAGCTATTTTCTCCTTCTAATAAAATAATTTACTAGCTGGATAGCAGAGAAAACTCACTAATTATTTTAATAACATGGTATCATCACACGCACAAAAAAAATCACTCTGACATTTTTAAGTGCATGTGACAGATGTTCAGATACTAACCAAAGTCTTCAGATAACTAAGTAGTCTTAGTAGTTAACTAAGACAGGGCTACCCAACGTTACGAACTGCAGAAGCCCAGGCTACTGTTTTATAAGTTCATAGTGGGAAAACAAAAATTTGTGAACACCTCCAGATTCAGAAAATGCCAGATGCTGGTATCTGAAGACATGCTTTCAAACAATTGGTCTTGCTGTTTTCTTAAAACAGAATACTTAGTCTGTGGAAACATGTGCAATAGCAGAAGTAGCCAGAAACTTTTCCCCAAAGAATCACCGTAAGAAAAGACAGCAAATTCAGCACACTCGGTAGTATTCCTTGCTGCAAAAGAAAAACTAAACCCATCCCTAGAAAATGTGGTATTCAGAACCTATTAAGGACAATTTCTTCTAAAAATGATAAAGGTGCTGATTCTTCTGCTCCTAGCAATGGAAAGCTCATTTAAAGAAGCAAAGAGAAAGCTGAAGGGGAAAAAAAGTTTGGACGGAAGACCATTATGTTCAGAAAATAAAAAAGCCACAGTGTTTTCTAAGTGTCATTAGAAATGAAATAAGGAAAAGGAAGGCTATACAGCCTGAGAAAGGCACATTATCCTCTAAATAACAGTAACTCCACATGAAATACTCTAGTTCTGGAAAGTGACTAAAGCACCATGACATAGGAAAGAGGACAAAACACACAGGGCAGATGGGGAGAAAAAAACCCACCAATATCCAAAACTCAGCCCCCTCCCCCTTTTACACAGCCATAGGAACAGGCTAGGCAAGACATATTTCCTAGGTTCACTGTAAGGAACAAATCCTATGTTACTTACCATGGACCTCCAAACTACAGTAGTCTTTATCAACTCTGCCACAAAGGACAAGATTGTCGCTGGGCTTAATCAAAAAGTCCTCCTGTTCGTATTGATCCTGAACAGCAAAAAGGAGAGGATAATGGATGTTAAGCAAAACACTTAAATGCACAAAACTATATGTGCTCGAAAGGTTCAATCAGTAATAATTTTTAACCATAACTGAAACACTCAAAACCCAACACCCCGCTGCCCACCTGCCTAAAACCATCTTATGGTGGAAAAGACAAAAGCAGGAACCAGACTCAATCATGGGAAGATTAGTCATTGTATAGACTGAAGGACTGTTTATGTGCACCTAGATGGTTTAGAGAAATTTTTAATTACCAAATATGAAACCATATTTTGAGGCTACCCTGAAGCAACCCATTGCAGAAAAAAAAGTCACCACCAGGAGCCTGCGTACAGAGCTGCTTTCCCTTGCGCTCTCATGCCTTGAGCATTTAGATAGTGTAACAACATTTACGCAGCAATAGTACTGTAACTGCTCCTCACATCCAGGAAGCAACTCAAAGAGCATTAAAGCATTGTCTATTTTCTGGAACATATTTCCAGAGGAGTGCTGCCTACAGCTATACTGGCCATTCAGCTGTACCAGAACAGGCATAACCTCTCATCTAATTTTCATTGTTACTGAGGAACGAAAGGCCTTCAGGGAA
Organism: Brachypteracias leptosomus; assembly: GCA_013401335.1. Lineage (NCBI taxonomy): Eukaryota > Metazoa > Chordata > Aves > Coraciiformes > Brachypteraciidae > Brachypteracias > Brachypteracias leptosomus. The sequence goes on from VYZX01026072.1 coordinate 5,290, forward strand.
TTCTTGTTAGTGGAAGACTAAGAACTGCAAGTGAAAGTCAATAGCCTTACACAAAGTACCATCCTTCAAATATAAACACATACAAGACTTTCTGGACTTCTTGTTGCAAGTTTTTTATTTCTTCTTTATTGACTTGAAGCATCTTTTCAATATTTGAATTCTATCAAGAACTGCAATTCTTTGAATTAATTTACTTAACATTACATAATACTTAGCCTTCAACAGTACTAGTAGTAAATACTACAAGACCACATAAAATGCATGCTGAAAGAACTCTTTCAGAATTTGAAGAAAGGCCTGAGAAAACAGTGTTCACTTTTTCTGTGTCTGGAAGCTTTTCTGACACAGAATAAACACAGCTCATATTCTCCCTGAATCCCTGTGCAAATACCTCTGCCTATAAAAATCACTTTTAAAGCATTTTGCTCCTCTGCTGGTAGAGAAGAGCAAGAAAAATCATCAACCAGTCAGTAGAAGGCAGAGAAAATGTACTGTGCCCTGAAGTGCACATAGCAAGTAAACCCGTTTTGAAGGTAAGATGTATGCCCTTCCTGGAGCCTTGTAACAGTATCTGAAGCATCGTAACAACTCCCTCTCTGAAACCACCCGTCTGACAAAGTCCCTCGACACACAAACTAGATTTATGGTAGAAGCCTACAACAACTCTTTTCTTTCAATCTTACTTACTAGCTTTGTAAAGAATCCAAAATAGTATAGAAAGGACAGCACACTGAAAATCTCTGAATCTTGATGCTTAGAAGAGGTCTCAAAAATTCACCTACTCCACTGCTCTGACACAGAGTCTCTCTGGTTGCTCTCCAGATTGCATGGTCTCTTCTCATGCAATCTCACCTTGTAACTGACTTCTGTAAACTCTCCGTGTAAATAAGTCAATCACAAGTTTCAATCTATCCTTCTGAACTAAACTGCAAGATATGCTCTGGCATGGGGTCTGGACTAGATGATCTCCAGAGGTTCCTTCCAACCCCTATCATTCTGTGCTATTCTCTGGAATTTCTCCATATCTTTTCTGAAGAGACACCCAATATTGCCAAGGCAATACCCATGTTAAGTAGAGCAGAGGATTACCTCGTGCCTTGCATGCTGCAGCCCTCTTCGCCAAAAAAAGACAAATGGGCTGCGCAACAGGGCAGCACAGTTGACACAAGTTAGCTGGTGTTAGTCTACAGCCAGAGACTTCTTCAACCCCTGCAGAGCTTCTACAAAGCCAGCTCCTGCAAAGATGTTCCCCAGTACTTGGTGGAAACTGATACAGGCAGAAGGAGTCATCTACAAAATATGCTGTGCATATATACTTCACAGGGACATATTTCTTCATGCCATACCCCTAATTTGACATGTAGCCTGAGTCCACCTCAGCTTGGTTTCTTCCACAAACTGGTGGAAGGTGCAATCTGGGAAGTTTTCTAATTTCAGTTGATAGTGGCCTGAGATTTGTTATTTCTCCAGGCATCTCCTGTGTCCTACTGTCCTGGGTTTGGCTAGGACAGGGTTAATTTTCACAGGAACCTGGGAAGGGCCCCAGACCAGCCAATGGGATATCTGATACTATACTGACCCACTATTTAAGGGGGTAGCTGGCTAGGGAAAAGGTGCTCACAGTGGTAGCATTCAGGCAAGAGAGGTTGCATTCTCTTTCTCATCCCACTGGGGCTGGGGGGAGGAGTGAGTGAGCAGCTTCGTGGTGGGGTTAAATCACAACTCCTACTAGAGCAGATAAACCACCCCACAGGCAGAAGCACATGGTGTAAATAATGAGCCAGTTCACCCTAACACCTGACTTAAATGTAAAAAACACACGGAGATGGGATTGCACAAAGCAACCTTAAAAGAGTTCCATCTGATCAAAAATCTGGCACAGCTTTGGAAAAGGACTGCAAGCACCTACAGACCCTAAGGCTCTGTGGAAAATTTAACCAATTTTTAAGTTTATGCTGTTGAAGGCATTTAACATTTTTATAGTACTTACAGTGGTTTTTAGAGTGATGTAAGGATCATGCTCATTACTCCCATATACTGCCAGAGTAGCCAAAGACTCTCCAAGTTTTATATCACCTAGATGGGAATTTCAGAACATTTTTAATACATGTCAATGACAGGTGAAGATAGAAACTCCTGTACCAATAGCTGTGTTACCTGTATTGCAAAACCTCCAAGTTCCAAACATAAGAACCTCAGTAAGCTAAAGTTCTTAGTGCTTTCAGGGACGTCTGCTGCTCTGCTCCAGCACTACACCAGAGGGAGTGACAGTCTGTCCAACATGCCCTCAGCTCTAGCGTCAGGGAGGGGGACACTGAATTGTTTCACTCACTAAGAGACTTGTGAAAGTGGGCCAAGCAAATAATTTAAAATGTGAATTTACAGCCTTTGAAACCTAGCATTCTGTAGTTTTAGGGTATTAATGTCTTAAGTACAACATGAAGTGAAAAAGTTCTTCACTTACACTGCATATCTGACATTTAGCTTTTTCTCACCTGCATATTCCTCTTCATCGTAATTTTCCAAATCATACTCATCCAGTCCATCTTCAGACAGGTCTTCATTTTTTTGAGAAGACTTTGGTCTGTCAGGAACAGCTGCATTGGCGCCACATGCTGCCTGGCCTTCATCACTACCATCAGCACCATCCCTGTTTAAAGATACACACCCCCGAGAAACTGTGACAGACACTCATCCCTGCTGAATACACTGCACTTCTGTCCTTCTGCATGCAATATTCTCAGGCAACAATGAGCCAACAGAGTTCTCACAGATATGACTTCTAAATTGAATATCAGAAAACTATTTTTATAATTTGTTCAGTAAAAGAAACACTTCACATTACCAGTTTTTTGCTTGCGCAAAAACTGGTAACAAGATAATTAGAGACTCTAAATCTGAATCTGAGTTGTGATCTTTGCACAGGAAAAAAGTGACTGACATTGTAACAAATTCTACAAAGTACCAGATGTTACAAAGAGATCACAACACCTTTGGTTGTTACAGACGGTCTTCTAAGTTTCCATTCTGACGTTTAACAGAATGCATAACAAACAGCACCTCAAATATTTCCACATTTTTGGAGTTGCAAGAAAAAAAATATGATCAAAAAACCCAAAAGTTCACACACATAAAGGAGAAACAAATAACACAAGTAACAAGCAACTGAAACGTTAAACAAAATTGGTTAAGAAATTAACATAAAGTAAGAATCTTCCAAATATTTAAGATTATTTTGGAACTATTAGAAAACAAAACACATTCTGGGACAAAACACTGTTCAGCAATAACGTCACAGATCCATCTAATAGAAATCAAGTGGATAATATTCATCCAACTTTAAAAGCTTTTACTGCTACCTATTGCATCTGTTCAGTCACACACACTGTGGTACAACCACCCCCCCTACGCAGCTGAAACAAAATCAGATGCCTACAGCTATGAACAGATCTAACTGGGAATGACCAGAAAATCGAGGAAGACCTCAATCCCTCATCTTTTCCTACACAAAAGAGAAACATTTCTTCATTGTCTTCCATAGACTGTGTTTGCTGAATCCATCACTTCTGTCATGCTTTTCACATTTATTTACCTTATTCTTAAAAGCAGAGCAACAAAACTTAACGCAACCAAACAATTACAGATTTTCAGTGCCGAGGGGAGAGTTGTGATGTCTCCAGTTCCATATGTGAACCATAAATACACCCCTGAGCCACGTGTTGCCTTTTTTGTCAAAGCATAAACACCATATCATTCTGAGCTCCACTGGGGCCTCCTGACTTGCTTACATTGTCACTTCTCACTCTCAGCATCCACTTTTTCACAGTTTACCACATCTTCAAAGCACCCTTGGTTACAAATCCAACTTCTTATTTCCTCACTCCAGGTGGGAATGGCACTTCCAGCAAGGACTGGGCCCTGAGCTGGTCTCTGTGGACTTCACCTGAAACACTCAGCTAGCCTGATGACACATGGTCAACAACTGAGGAACCACACGGGAACACAACCCCTGTGGTCGCACCCATCCTATGTTTCTCCTTTCGCTCTTCGCACACACGATCCTCCCAGGACATCAGGCCCACCTGATACAGCCACTTCACGAGGAACTCGTGCTGGCCTGTCCTGGTCTCCATTTCTCGCTGCTGCTTCCCAAGCCAGGCCCTCAGCGACCTCCCCCGCACCGCAGCGTGGGCTGGTGCCGAGCTCTCCCGGGCCCCTCCACAGCTCTGCCAGCGGCGAGGCTCGGGGGGCTCCAACCCGGCCTCCAGCAGACCCCGGGTGACGCGACGCACCCCGCCAGCCCGGCCCGGCCGCCCCGCTCACCCCAGCCTGTCCTGGGCCTCCCCGATGAGGCGGTTCAGTTCCTCCTCGCTGAGCTGCACCTGCGGAGCGGACACGGAGAGGGGTGAGGGCGGCGGGAGCGGGCGGGGGTGCCTCAGCCAGGCCCCAGCCCCCCTCACACACCCCAACACACCTTATCCGGCGTTTCCTTGGCCACGCCGCAGCACACCCAAGCGGCGCACGGCACCGGGCAGCTCATGGCGACGGCGGCGGCGGCAGCAGCACGGGGAGACCGGTACGGCACGTGCAGCAGGCTCCGGCGCGCCCCAAATGACGTAGCTGGTGGGTGCTCCAATTGCAGCGGCGGGCGAAAGCGGAAGGGGCGGAGACAGAGTGGTGTGACGTCATCTCCGAGCGCCGGAGGAGGCCGGAGGGAGGGGAGGGGAGGGGCGGGGCATGGCTGCAGGGGAAAGGCCCCGGGGCGGGACCAGGGGCGGGGCCTGGGGTCCTTGTCGTGAGTGAAAGGAGGGGCCGAGTAGCCGCCACCTCCTCCCGGCCCTGCCGCGCTGCCCGCGACCCCGGGCCGAGGGTGGCGAGGGAGCCGTTTCTGACTGAGGTTGCTGGGACCCCCGCTGGCTTCAGCGACGGTTGCTCCGGTTTTCATACTGAGTTCAGAAGGGCGCTCAGATGCTTCGCAGTTAGATCAGGTTGTCGCAGGTGGTACCGCTGCCGCCTTTAGGCGGGACTGGAACCGGCTGGAGTTCCAACTAATTTATTTAGTAACAGAAATTAGCTCTCTGCCCTATAATAGGTCCTCGGGAATCGTTCCTTCTGGGTGCTCGGAGGAAGCAACGTGCTGCCCCAGCTCCAGGCTCTTCAGCCCCTTGCTTCCCACAGTGGGTCCTTGCTTGTGGAGAGAGACCTTCACATCCACTGTGGCTCTGAAATATCCCAGCAGTGATCCACTGAAATTAAAGGTTTAGAAAAACCTTTTTGTTACCAATCCATAAAACTAATTCAAGTAAAGGAAACCCAAGTCACAGAGTCAATGGTGAGGGGGAGTTGCTGGAAGCTGTGAAGGACTGCACAGGAGATGCTGCTTCTTGCCCTCCCCAGAGTCAGCATCATATACTAACCCATTGAATGAGAGAAAATGAATAAAATGTCAGCTGGAATACACAGGAAGGTAGTCTTTTATTAACACACAGAAATCACTGCTGTTTCCATCACTGAAATCTTAATTCAGTGGATAACTACAAATTACATGGACAGGAAGCTGAGGTTAGGGGAAGGAGCATTTCTCGTGGTAAAGCTCAAAGACTTGGCAACCAAACTTTGGCTTGGCAGATAGGATGGTTACGTTATTTCATCCACATGTCACTAGACAGCACCGCTATGGCATTGTCGCTATTTTCACCCTGATTCTTCTGTAGTTCTGGTGTGAGAGAGAAATAAATATGAAAACATTACTACCTCTTCACCACCCTGTTCACTTCACCCATTTGCTGCATTTTGTCTTAACACAGACACAAACATACCAAGGCAAAAGCTGTATCTTTCTAGCTATTCCCGTAGCATGGGCATCCCAGTCCTGCCCGGGGTCTAGGTAATGACCAATCTTGCATTTTTGCTGGGCTGTTATTATTTGCTTTGCTGGTCACTCTCTCTTACAGTGTTCAAGAAATCCTTCTTGTCCTCCCACACATGAGTTGGCTACAGTTTGACTGTCAGTCTTCCTCCAGATTCTGAGGGAAGTTTTGTATAAGCACATGCTATTCTCAAAGGACAGGCAGGGGGGAGTGTTATGCCGTGAGGAGGAGGAAAGCAAGGCTACTTTCCAGTGGCTGTGGTTCCGGGATATGGTTTTTTGCAGATATATACATCTACAGTGTGGAGGTTTGCACAACAAACTTGATTTTACTGATGCAATACCCAGAGGGGGCACACATGCTCTACCTTCTCTCCCACCAGGTACATAATCACAGAGCAGAAGTGTACTGTGGTGATGCTTGACAAAAAGTACCAAAAAAAGAGACTTGGAGAAGGAGAAAGGGAGGAAGAAAAATAGGTAGCAACTATGCATATGGATATTACAGCTTAGACAACTGCAGTTACAAGTAATAATTCTTTTTCTAAGAGCTGGTCCATAAATGCTGGGTCTCAGTATTGGAATCGTAATTCCAATATTTCATCACACACTTGCTAGGGACATGGAACTGGGTCTCAGGGTCTTCTTAGGAGAAGAAAAACTGGTTTATTAAATATATTATTGTTCCACAGTGCCTTGGCAATGACAGAGTTGCAGTTGAAAGAGTGGTGCTCCAGGCAGGAAGCTCCCTGCAGACAGCTGAGATAACTGATAATTGAGATCTAGTGCAGTACAGCCCACTCACCCCAAGGAACCAGCCAGGACAACTCATAGGTCATAACACATCAGTAAAAAAATGGTCTTGGTATTTAATGTCCAAATCACTCAACCACAGAGGTGTGAGGCTTGGGAAAGAAAGCAGATGTTCATTTTTTAATTTGGATGGAATTCTGACACAACCATTGGAGAAATTTTGGGATGAACCCAAAGAGCTGTCATAATCAGGAACAAGACGGTATAGCTGACAGAAGTGTCTCAGACTCTCTGCTAGGTGGACAAAATGGCTGTAAAGAAAGATACGTGCAATAGGAGACAAGGACTTGAACGGCTGTTCCAGGACCCAGTTCAGATCCCGTGGAAATAAAAAGTCTCTGACCAGAACATCAAACAGTCTCATGCCATAGTCTGTTCTGGACAGCCTTGGGCCTTTCCTATAAACAAGCTTCTAAAACTTAAAGGCTTCATGCCCACCCACTGCTCCTCCATCAGAGATCAATCAGACACAGCAGTATTTCTCCTCCAGAGCTGGTTTGTGCCTGGAATCTCTCTGAGACCCATTTCTTATCCTCTGCTGAGCAGAGCTAAGTTTCTTTTTTATTCTGATGGACCTCTACAAAGTAAGGCAAGACTTGACAGTAGTGATTTTCATTATTTTAGTTTAGTCACTGATTCTGGTGTCAGAAGCTTCTGCTTGTCTGAAGTAAAAAGCACTAAAACATTACCCTTGTTTCTGGATCTGCATTTGACCCATTCTGACCTACTGCTTTTCTTTTCACCCAAGGATGCAAGCGCCAGATAGTTCTCATCAACAGGAAGTGTGTGCCTGTATCTTGTTCAAGGTGTCATCCTAAACATTCAGAAAGGTTCACCTGGATTAAGGTACCCAGCTAAGCAGAGCAAACTTCTGTTCTGGCAGGGATTTACCAGGTCAAGAAAAGCAGGGTTGGGAGAAAAGTCAATGGCTCCTCCAAAGGGATGATCCAACTTATTTTTTAGGGGATGCATCAAAGTGCCCAGGGAGCTATGGTATTGTTCTTCACACCAAGTAAGGGTGGAAGAGAGAAGAGAGCTGGTGGATGAAGGAGTGATGTTGAAGCAGCTGGTGCCAGTGGTCTCTCCCATAACTCTTTGAAAACTTGAAGAGCACCAGTGTACAAGGCTCTGAAAGGACTTTGATATATGTTGAATTATGGCACTGTCAGAGACACTGTAAACATTTCTAATGACAGCTGGAAGGTACTACAGGGCCATGAAAAGGTTCATTCTGCAAATCATGCAGGCTGTAAGCAAGAAAACAAAGGGAATTTCTTGTGTTTTGAGAGAAGTTATGCTGTAGGTTCATGGCTGTGTTTCAGCTGACCCATTTGGATGAGAAGAGGGGAAAGGGATTGATACACTAGCATGGCAACTCACTCAAAAAGAATTTTCTGTTTTCTCAAATGAGCTGCAAAATATTAGTGTTGCAGTCCCAGAGATGCTGAACAGCTAAAAGCAAAGTCATAACATCAAGAAGTCCTCTAACTTAGGAAAGGAGTGCTTAAGAGTGGCTTTGAAACACCAAGGGCAGCCTTAAAAGTCCTCAAGGTTACCTTTTGATTCTCTATTTGCATTCCTTGTGTGTTCCTGTGAAATACAGAGCATGAATAGTGGGAGAAAACCAAAGGAAGATCAGACCTCAGTAGGGCAGTATCTTGTCAAGGGTGACTAGATACCCTGTTTGCACACAGCAGCATAGCCTGGAGGGAAGAACTCTTGAACTGATAGCTAGGCATAAAATTAAGTTTTCAGGTAGTTGAAACAAGGCTGCTTTGGTTTTCTTTCATCCATGATCTCCTTAAGGAGTTCTCTAGGAGAGCATCAACCTCCTTGCTTTAAAAGATAAAACATTCTTGCACTAAGGCTTATTCTCCTAGATCTTAGGTATTGCTTTTGGTGGTCTTTACTTAACTTTATGGAATAAACTAGATCTGTCACTTATCTTTTAATTACGTATATGTGGTAATAAGTGTGATCTTAATGTGAACCAGATAGACATTAAAGCCATTAAATACTTGGCGTATAGTGAATGTATTACCAGGGCAGAGTGGCATGCTTATGGAGCATCTGCTTCCCCAAAATGTGTGCTGAGAGCTTGGGAGTGAGAATCCCATCCTGCCTGCAATGCCTGCTGTCGGACAGTGCTGGAACCAACAGAGAGGAGGGGAAAGAAATATTGTTAGTGCCCTCTCAGCAAGATGGAGAAAAGATGGCTGGATATGGAGAATTGTCATGTTTGCCACATACAGGCAATAGATAAAAATAGCTTTAAATGCATTGGTAGAAATCCAGGCATAGAGAATTGAGAGGAAAAGAGTCACATGGGAGAGGAGGAACCGAGATGCACGTGAAGGTAGGACACAGTCAAAGATCTAGCAAGTCGTTCTTGGCCAACTTACATAGAGGAAGTAAAGGAAGTTGAAAAGAAGTGTAGAATGATACAACATGCCAAGGATTTACTAGTAAAGTTGATAAACATATGGGTATGGGGAGAAAAACAACTGGCAGTGCTCCATGTGCTGGGACTCAGCCAAGGTATGTGAGTTCTGCCCCGTAATGCTTGTTCTCACAGCAGGCGGGAAGTGGAGTCTGTGTGCGTTCCCCAGACTGCTACAGCCTCCAGCTCCAGGCTTTGCCAGAGGTCCATGATGTCAGCGTACACTTGGGTGAACACTGGGAGAAGTGTCATCTGTGTGTGTGGTGAGGCTACGTTGGCAGACGGACACATCAAAACACTTGAGGACTCTCATCCAGACAGCACCATGGGAGCAATGGGAGACCTTAGGGACAATACTTGTCTTGATGCACATCTTTATTTCCTCCATGTCCAAGTATATTGCTCAGTACTGATTGCTTCAAATATTTGTTCTTTCAGGAGGAGACTCGAACTTCTTACACAAGCCAGTGGGCTTGTAGAGCAGAGAGGCTAATAAGCTCTAGGAAGGTAGCCAGGCAGTAGGGTTGTGCTGGGTGTGATAGCCTGCCAGCCTGCAAGGGTATATGCACAGGTTCTGGGGCATCATCTTCATAGCAAAGCTTAGAAGATAGCCAGCCCGTATGTCAACTGTGGAACATTTTACTTGAAACATTTATTAGACCAAATGAAAGCCACTGCAGAGGTGTTTATTAAAATATAAGGCTCTGTTGACATAGAAAAATTTGGCTGAAACTGGTACACACCTAGAAGTATGCCTGTATAAGCCACTATGCAGATTTAAAAAAAAATATTATTTCTGAAGGGTTTAAATGTTAGTTACTTTCCAAATAGTCAATCTGAGACATACAATGATCTTTTTTATGATACACAGATGCCTCTGCTACTGATTCCGTCAGCAGACCTACATCAAGCACTTCTGACAGTGCTTTTGCCTCAGGACAAAACCTGAGGCTCTTCTAGGTGAGTTCTAGGGTGTAGCAGTGGTGCTTTAGACATTGCTGCCCATTTCTGGCCTATAGAGGAGAAAACACAGCAGTGGGCAAGACTGTCCTAAACCTTAATTAGCTCAGTGAACGTGTGCCATAGCCCTCAGTCTCTAACACATTAAGATTGTCCAGAAAACCTCAAAAAATGTAAACTGAATGTCACAAAAGCCTAGATGACTTTACAGAGAACCCAGGGGAATGATGCTAATGAACCTCACTATTTTTATCAGTGAAGAGTTAACTCAGCTGCCCAGGAATAATGTTTTTAAATTGTTCCAGTATCACTGGTTGGGAATGGAGACAGATCAGCCCAGCTTGCTGCATGTGAAGCTTGCTTTATTTTTTTTCCACATACAGGAAGGCAGGCAAGGGGGCTTACAGCTCTTACAAAATTTTGACAACTGCAGGGTTCTCTATGAGCTGCATTTCAAATTCTGCTCCTGGACAGCCGAGCTTGCAGAGCCCAAAGGCACCTGGCAGAGCCATGATCCTGGTCTGGATGGTCACCCAGCCTGGTGTGAGCTGTGTCTCACTCCCACGACTCACACACAGGCCAAAGGATGTTACCATCTTTTGCCTCTGGGACCAACCTGCTTCTTAATAACCTCATACATTATGAAGAAAAGACTTGACTCCAAATCCACTAAAACTTACAAGACAGAAAACAATGTAAATTAATTTAAAAATGAAAAAAGTTGCTAAGATAAAAATGTTTTTCAAAGTCTGAGTTTTATGCTCATGCCAAAGTTAATCAGTTCCTTCTATTTAGTTCTGACTTCTCCTTGAGATACTTATTTGCAACTTATTTGTATGGACTTGCAGCAATGTGGTGTAATGAAACAGGCTTCCAGCCTTTTGGGTCTTCATGGATCCAGACTGCCGGGCTACGATGCATTTGCAGATGCTTAGTTTTAAGCACCACAGAGCTCCATTCCTGGGTCTTATGTGCCCATTTCTTGCCAGATCAGGGATCAGAAAGAAGTTTTTGGGGACAGACTCTGTGTCACTTCTTCACACGTACAGCAACCACAGTGACAGCAGCATATGGGGGAAAACAGCACCAGGATTTCCAGAGGTAAATTCCTGAGCATGTGTGGTTTCTGGGAGATGGTTCCTGGGAGAAGCCCAGTCCTCCTGCTGCCTAAAGTACATTGATAAACACCTGAAGAGGAGAAGAAACAACAAGAACACTCACAGCAGCCATTTCCTAGGCTAGAAAACAATGGAATTTTTATTGAACAGAGATGGCTCATAAACACACTCAAAGGAGTTCCACCTGCTGTTCCGCAATATTCATTGCCATCTGATAATAACCTATGGTGGCAGCTGTATAAAATAGGAATAAAATACCAAATTGCTATATTAATTAATAACTTTGCCTTCCAAGTACAGAACCGTATGTTATTTAAAGTCTGAAAATAGACCACAATTGTTAGCATTTAAACCAAACTTTTATGATAACAAATATACAAAAAAGGCAGTCAATATATTAAACATTTAAATCAATAGCATACATTTCTCAGAGGTAAACATTGAGCAAACAAAGCCACCAATGATGTTCAGAAATCAGATAAAAGTTTCAAGGTCAAGCTCCAAACACTGTAGCTTTCCTAAAGCCATAGTGGTGTTACACTTTTATCTAGCCCCTAAATGGAAAACTATGTAGCATGAACATTTGAAAATACAACATTGGCTACCCAGCAGGAAATTGGAAGTTTCTTAAGTCCTCCCTGTATTTATATTGAAGCACCTGCAGAGACAGAGGGCAGCAGGAGTTAAGCACTTAGTTTTGCAAGGTTGGGGGTTTAGTTCTGTTATAGATGAGGGCAACAGTGTCCTCATGCCAAACACAGATTCCAGCACTGACAGAGGAGAAGTATTGGCCTGACAAACAGCATGAAGAATCAGCCTTGAAACTTGTGTTAAACAGAACGGGACTTGCATATCTGCCTATTTACTGAAAGTCTGTGCTATTTCTACTGCACAGAAAATGTCTCTTTCAGTAGTTGATCTAATGCCTGAGTTTGAAAGCTTGGGATACATACATACGCTCGAAAATAATGTGACAAATTTATTACCAATAAAAACATGTTTTAATGCCAACAACTAATAAAAGTTCGTATTGCAATATTGCTCACAACATAAATGTACAATTTGCACAAAACATGGCTCTTCAACATGAATATTTTGCAAGCTACAATATATATATATAATATGTATAATTTCTTTTCTTAAAGAATTATATGCCAGAGTGCATGCAAAGAATTTCAAAGCAGTCACACAACAGGAGCAATCACTTGTTTACAGGTTACTGAAACCATTCAACACAGAAACACTGGGATATTAGATAACAGACAGACAGATAGGTAGATATATGTACACACTGCTTTTTCTTAGACCTTCCCATGTTACACCAGAAGTGTGGGTTCCTTATAAGCTCAGAACCCTATGAAAGACTGATCCAATTAGGGCTCTGAATGTTCTTCATGCTCTTTTACCATAAATTGCTTCTGTTGGAGATGACAGCAACGGAGGCACTTGTCCTTTAGCCAGGAGTGGAGGCAAGCAATCTTCTCCATAGCCAACATCTGTTCCAATTCCTGCTCCTTCACTTCTAAGCAGTGGGTGGTGAGCATCTATCCATCCTATGTTCTGGCTGGGCCCAAGCAGTCTCCTGCAGCCTTTACAGTTGGAAACCCAAGACTGGAGAACCTGGATCTCCTAAACAGCAGTGCACAGCACTGCCACCGTTCTAGTCAGATATGTACAAGGAACAACATGTATCCTCAGGTTTAAAATTTACATAGAGTATATACAAATAAAGCTATTCTATCAAGGTGCAAGTTTATTATTCTCTGGTGTGTTCAAACGAAGATTTCTTAAAAACCTGTATACAGATCCATCAGGAGAGCTTACACAAAGGTGACATTTTGTCATAGTTCATTATGTAGGCTTCATTCTGTAAACTCTGTAATGGAAACTCCTGTCACTTTCCCTTGGAGTTTTGCCTATGCACAGGACTGCATTTGGTAGACTACAGTCATGTCTAATATAATCTCCTTGACTTCAGTACATTTTTAACTGGGGTGAATTGGCACCATCTGTTTTTTTTTCCCCAGGAAGTCATCAGTCTCTATGAAATAAGGCAGGACATGTAACTGGACAGCGGGGGGGTTTGCAGTTCATGTGCCCAGTCCAACTTTTCTTGCTTTTGATGGGACTGTAGTATGTGAAGCTAGCACAGTTTGGCCCTAAGGGTAAGTCTGGAAGTCCTTGGCACTATTTTACACTAGCCAATGGCAGGCAGTGCCCTCAAAGAAACTTTAAAATAAAAAGACCAAATGTAATTTACTAAACAGTAAACATCAGACTGATCCACTAAACAGATGGAAATGGAATGCAACTTCTCTAAAATTAGAACAGTTGATGTTTTCTTAGGCAGGTCTAAATTCATAAAAATCTTTCCCACCCCATGCAGGCCTCATTCTGCAGCATGTAAATATATGATGCTTCCAATAAAGTCATTGGAAACACAAAGGCTGTGATCAATGAGCAGTCGGAAAGCCTACCCTCTCCCATTTCTTCAGCAAAACCCTCAAAAATGTGCAACTAACTCATGTAACATAAGTACACATTTATGATCCCTGCTGAAGTAGGGCTGCTGTGTGCAATGACAGCAGAATTTGGCCTTCAGCCCTCATGGTGTACCAACCACAACTGTGCAGATGACTGGATGGGAAATTATATCTGCTAGTGCGTTAAAAAACCATACAGCCTTGCAGTAACGCCCGTTAGAGATTCCCACTGACTTCATGAGAGAGAGAGAGAGCAGACTTTAACATGTACATGTTCTGCACCACTGGAGTTGTTTCTCAAAAATCTTTCTCTAATACCATATTCTTCTATTTTGTAACTTGATTACAATGAGGTATCCAGAGCAGAGGCTTTGCACACGTCCTCTCAGGCTAAGGGGAGTATTTCACACTAGAAACGAAGACCTGGTTAGTTTTTATAATTTCTGAGTAATACAACAATAAAAAAACAACTTGCTGGTTTCACATGCTGCCCTGCCTTTGTACAGTGTTAACAAAATGACATTTAGCAATGACAAATGAATCATCATCTCATTGGAGACTTTAAAAAGATCAACATCAGACAGAATGGGGTTTAAGATAACCTAAGGTGCAGTTGGAGAAGATGCTTTCAGAGTTTTCCCAATGTTTATGCTAAAGACCTGATTTTGTGACAGAACATGTAAAGGTTTCTGATCTTGCTGACTGAATATATTATGCTCAAGGGAAAATTATGTTAATTTTAGAAACAGTAATTAAAAAAATCAAAAGAAATTAAACACAAACACACATTTAAAATCATGTTCAAGTTGTGGACACAATGGACAAAAGCTGCCACTTCATATTATGGCTGAGCTCCTTAATTTTTAATACATTCCCTTTTGCTTTGTTTCAGAGTGCCCTCAGTCAGTGTCTTCAGTGGAATGGTTTGCTCTGGAACATTAACAGCGTGAAATGGGCAGTTTTCAAAAGCACCCAACAGACTTGAGAGACTGACGTCTTTGAACAAGCTACAGCTCTCTATCTGTCTTTTTGAGGAAAAATACTTGGTTCCAGAAATATTTGTGTTTCTTACTGTTACTCTGTTGAAAAGCATCTGCCATCCTATTGTCTATACTTTGTCTCTCTGCTATTTTATTTTTATCCATCATAAATGGATAAGCAAAGAGGGTGAAAGTTTCACCTGTGTTGTTAATGGTAGATTACCTCAAACATGCCTGTGAAGCTGCAAACCAGTATTTAAGCTACATCTGTGGGATGGAGGACAATATATCTGTGTTTGGAGATGATCACTGTTGGGTTATGTCATCTTTCATTTGCTTCTCAATAAAAAGTGAAGAGAAATCTTCCCATAAAACCCCAACAATCAATTGCAGCAAACAAAACTGCTCTGCTAGGAAAAAAATCCAAACCCAAATTCATGACAATCATTAAAAATTTTAGGCAATCATAACTATTATATTATACAAAGGGGGAATCTGCCTGAAAACTGCAAAAAAATCAAGATTAACTTGATGGTTCTGCACTGTTCTAGAAAATGTCTTACTTCTAGCACATCCTTTCCTCGTGTTCTCATTTTTCTCTTCTGGCTTGAAGTTCAAAGACATCTCATGGACAAGCGTGAATGGGTGTGAAGAGGGAGGAAGGAAGCAAAGAGTTGTCCCACAGACAGTGCTAGCTCCTCTGTCTTTTCAGGATGCTCGCACTGGTATTCCCCCATTCGGTTGTTGCTGGCAATTATAAACATAAAGATACAAAAAGAGCCCTTCAGAAGTGGATGACAGAGGAAGGATCACTTCCCGATTTAAAGATCAAAATTGTGCTTTCTAATTTTAGATATGCATTTGCCTTGGAAAGTGTGAGATACGCAAAGACTTCAAAGGTGACATAGTATGAAAGAGAGATGGAAAACAGACCTAATCCACAGACCAGAAAAATCAATGGAAAGGCTTCCAGCAATTTTGATGGGGCAAATTTCATCATGCTTTCATGTTTGGTTTGTGAATGATATTATAGTAGAATCTTAACTGGTATTCTTCCTAGAACATCCATATATCCGTCATTTAACATGTAAATTACTTCTTGAACCTTGTATCAAATATTTATAAATACTAAAGTAGGTACAAAGTGAAACCCATTTGGGAAAGTGGAGCGGAGGGAGGTTTAGCTGCACTAATGGATATTGCATTAATGCTTAGCATCAAGGAAGGCTAACTGCCATTAACAAGAAATCTCATTACAAACATGATTTCACGCCTCATAACATATCCCGTAGATCTATTTACTGTCCATCGCTATCTCTTGAACATACAAACACACAAAGATAACTGTGGACAGAAAAACCAAAGCATTGCATATGCTTAACCTTTTCTTCCCAATAAAAAAACCCAATCAACACAACATCAAAAACCACAAAGAAGCAGAAAATGCACAGCGCGGATAATATCAAACAAATTGTTTTACAATGCTACTTCTGTCCTGAATGGCTTCAGATACTTTCCAGACTTCAACCTAATCCAAAGCCTGTTCTGAGGGTAACTAATGCATAAATGGCATTACAATAACCTTTCAGATGAGCGAGACTGAAGGACACTCTAGTAGCCCACCTGTTATTGGGGTGGGATGTGTGTGAGAGAATTATTTCCTGTGGGGTTTTTTCTGCTGCACTTCATTAAATTATGATTCAAAAGAACGCAGGATCTAGATCTCCCTGCTGCGTGGTAGTTGGCAGAGTGAAGAGAGGGTGAGGAAACAGAGCATTGACCTTATCTTGGGGCTGTGAACAGCAGAGATGCATTATTGAACCTTCCACATAATGCTGAAGAGATCAGTAGAAGGAATGTCCTGCATTGCAGAGACTGGTATTTACTTATTTATTGTAAGCATAATGCTCAGGCACCTCTGTTCCCCACTGGTACAGCACATACAGCTGTACAGCAGCCACAACTCAGAGGGAAATATGGTCAGGAAGCAACGTACTGACCAAAATGTACTGATGGGACTTAAATAGGTTAAGTGTTTATAGTATTACTTGGAATTTAGCCAGGAACACGAGGTCAAAAGCTGGCAGATAGTTTCTTTTAGTCCTTGCATTCTTCAACAGATAAACATAAACTCACAGCTCAAGGAAGACTGCACATTGTACCATGTCCCCAGATGGCACAATTGGTCACTGGCTCAATAACTCCAAGGCAAAAATTGGTTTGCAAGGTACAGAACTGACTGTCACAAATTTGTCACTCAGTGATCTGGCCAGGCTTGAGCAGGTGAAGAAGGGTATTCGATCAAGGGAACGCTTGGTAGAAGCTTAAATTCTGATGAGGCTCCAGAGGCTGCCTTGTGCTCCTTCCTATCTGCTGCCCCAGTGAGGCACAGCCACTACTGGGGCTCAGGGGGCTTTTGACCATGCTCAGGAGCAAATCTCAGCCTGCAGATGTGCTGTGAGCTCTCTAAAAGCTACACAGGACAGAAAGAACTAGACTTTGGAAAGGCTCATTTAAAGCTTCTCACTTGATAAGCTATAGGATAGTCAATTTATCCACTGCTGGGAAGGGGAAAGGGTAAGGCTGGACTGTCTTGAATGTGTGGCTTGAACAAGTCCAGATGTTTTGAACCATGTTAATCTGTCCCTGCCAGAACACATGAAGTGTTAAGATTTTGACCTTAATTAATTAAAATGACCTCCTAACACACTGGCTTTTTCTAAAGTGGCTGGGGTTTTTTGTCTGTCTGAGCATCTCCATTTTCCAATGTGGCTTATTTTAAACCACGAATGATTTCTGACTGGGTATTTCAGAGAGTTTTTTTCTCTGTCTTTGTTTGCTTTAGAAAGGCAATAAGAAACAAGATTGCCTCTCACTGTGCTGGGCAAAGCTGAGTAATGGAAGTTTTAATGAAAACACAGCAGCAGAGATGATGGGAAGTGGAAAGACCAATGTTAACCACACACAAAGGGGTTCAGGCAAATTTGCTCTTGCAGCTGCAGCAGTGGAGATATTTATCAGGACAAAGAAAAGCTACAAATTCCCAGAGCTCCACAGCTATATCTGAGCAGTTGGACCAAGCAAACCCTCTGTGTGAGCATTGAAGAGACAGAAGCCAAATGGGCTGGTTGAGGATGCCAAGCAAGGGGTGGGAGATGAGGCTGCTTCCTCCTCTCCTCCTGCCCTGTCTTTTTCCCTCCCCTTCCCTTTTATTTCATGGAAAGTCCAAGTTGAAGAACAAATGAAGTAGGAAATAGGAAACACTATACTTCTGGAATCCAAGGCAAAAATCTGTGGCTAGACATTCAAATTTTTGTACCTAATCCGCATCCTTTACCAAGTCCTTTTCACTAGCGTGCCATCCAACATGGATAGAAACTTGTGCCTAATCTAAGCATGCCCATTTACACAGTGTCATGATCACCTCTGCAGGAAGAAAGAACAAAACTGTGAGCCCAAAGAAGGATGAAAAATTCCTCTCCAGACAAAACAAACATAAAAATTGCTGTTTATATACATTACATACAACCAGGTGGAGAGATTTAGCTAACTAAACAACATAGCTTGCAAATCACAAGATGGTTGTAGAATTTAACTTATCTAGCCAATGCAGTCTCTTTTGTAAGTTGCTGCCATGTGTCCTGGGTGTTTTAGTGACCAGCAGTCCAAGCAAAGCACAAAAAGCATTGGCCACAGAGGCTACTGACTACAGCTACCACATTGTGAGCCCTCTGCATGCGCCTAAGATAAATACACACTAGGCCATCCATGGCTGTTCCATGCAAGAAGCCTGGAACCAAGCTGAAAGAATGACAGTTTAACAGCAGCAAAAAGAAACGGAATACCCCCCTCCTACCCACACTGAGCATGCTTCCCCAGTTCTTAGGCTCACCGAGGGCAGATGACAAATGCCCATTCTCTGTAGGGTTCCAGATCTTCCTTTCCTTCTGCAGGTTTCCAGATTTTCCATTGACTCAAAGCTGAAGACTCAGCTTTGCTAATTTTGCCCATGGAGGCCAGTTAGAAATGGTACATCAGGTGCAACTCTACTGAAATGAGATCATCTGGTCAGAGTGAGCAGCCTCGGTTTTCACTCACTGAAGATAATGGGCCTTACCTCAAAATAAATAACAGCTACATTAATTTTGTTATAAATGTATGGAAAATGTGATTGGAAGTGCTGCAAGTGAGAGATATAAATGCTGTGCTTACAGACAGACATCTAAAATTAGTAATGTTCTCATCTGTGGGGTTTCAGATATTAATTGAGTGCTATTTCAAGCCTAACTTTCTGCAAGCTAGTTTATTAAATACTAGGACAAATCCTAAGCAGCTTTTTTAATCTTTATGTATTTCAACATCTCTGGCCCAGAGGATGAAAGCAACATCAGGCCCTTCATTTCTGTAAAGCACTTGCAGAGCCTCACATGAAAGACACTTTGTCACACAAACTAACTTCAAGTCTTTGACTTTAGGTAACTCTTGTTCATAAAAAAAAAAAAAAGAAATTATCCATTGACTTCAGAGGCAGCTTCAGTGAATGCAGGCTTCAGAATGTCATCTTTCAGTAATATTTTTAAGACAGAGCCAGCTCCTGAGGGACAGTGAATACCTGCAACCAACTTCAACAAGTTCTGCAGGTTCTCAGTTTCTTCTAGAATTTAACCCATAGACAAGAGTAGTAGGAATGGCTTTTTCTCTAGAATGGCCTGAGCCTTGCCTTGAGTATGTGGGTGTATGAACTTTACCATCACCTGTATTTTTCTTGAAGATAAAAAACCCCACTTAAACAGGGTCCTGCATGCCCTAGTTGCATTGCATGCCATTACAGAATCCTCTTCTGGTTTTAGACAGGTACTGGGGGAAAGAAGAGCTGTCCTTTCATTTTCCTCACCACACCACCTCAGAGCAGTTTATTTCTGTACAAACTGAGGATTTCCCTTTTTCTTTTAAGCTTCAAAGAGCAGCACATCATGCTACGCTCTGAAATAAAACAAAAATTTCCAAAATCCCCCAGCACACCACACAGTGCAGCCTACCTAGGAGTTGTGAAACATTTGGTATGAAACCAGTGGATATTCAATACAAAAAGGCCCAGCGTTAAAAGCAGCATTTGGAGTATTCAGCCATCAGCTCTCATTAGTGCCAACAGGAGCCTTCACTACTAGGCCTTCACCCCTCTTTAAAGATGTTTCCTCTGTCTTTAATAGAAATTTGCATGAATCTATTCCAAAGCTGAGATCAAGCAGGCAAAAGATTTATCTGGGGGAAGAAGTCCTAGCCACTAGAAAGCTGGGCCTTTTCCAGAACGGAGAGCATCTGGCCACCAGCTGTGTTTAGAGGACAGCAGGCATCAGGGGAAAAGCTGAGAAACAAGTAGACAGTACTAAAATTTGTCATGAAAAGAATATCAGTCTTCCTCTGTGATGTTCAAAACCTTTGCCCCCCCCCCTACATTCCTCATCCTTTTCTCTTCCCAGCTGTCCAGCCAATTATTGGAAAATCACCCATTCAGGAGAAGACAGATACGCTTTCTGGGCTTGGAAAGGGATCCAGCAGGACTCTAGAGTAACAGAAAACTGAAGTGTGGAAACTGGCAACATGTGAGACAAAGTGGAAATGTGAGGAAATTCTGGAAACTAAGGGAGGACCTTGTAGAGAGGCAGAAGGAAAGATCTGCTGTGAGGCAGGGCCAGGATGCCTCTAAGTCCTCAAAGATTAGAGCAGTGGGTTAGTATAGAAAAGACAGATGGAAAGGAACCAAAATAGCCCTTCACTCATTACAGTCTGGAAAGTTACAGTTTAAAAAAACCCAGACAAAACCAACCAAAAAGAAAATCACAAAAGTTTTTCTAAGGTTGCTATATTTTTTTTCCACTTCACCTAGACTGGAGGCAGTATTTTCCCTCAAAATTTGTAAATTATTCAACTCATACAAAGACTAAAGAAGCAGAAAGTTTTTTTATTTTCTAAAATGATAACACCATCTTTCTAAAAAATGTTAATAAAATGCTCTGCTGGAAAGAGCCTTATCTGATAGGGATGGTATTCATGGGCACCCACTGAAACTCACACTGCTTTTTAGATTAAATTGACAACAGAGCCCTCCCTCCACAACCCCAGATTAATGGAATGAAGAATCTGTGCATGAAGCCATGTATAATAAAGCTTGAAGATTATGAAACCGGCTAGAAGACAGCATCAGAATTGCAATTGATCTTGATGAAGTGGGGAAATTGCCCCAATTAAAGCAGAACAAATTTAATAAAGACAAGTTGAAAGTGTTATACTTTGGATGGTATAGTAAACAAATGCACAAATAAAAATGGGAACCTGGGAAAGCAGCTGTGAATCACCCAGGAACTAAAACAGAAGACAGACTACATAAATGTCAGCCATGGGATGTTCTTGTAGAAAATATTCTGGGATCTATTTTCTGATATGTTTTACATAAACCACAGGAGACAGTTACTCTGCTTTGCTTGTTACTGTATAAAACCCCTTCTAGAGTACTGCATTTTGGGGTAACTGGGGAGTCATGAGGGGATTGACAGCAAAAATCAGAGACCTAGAAAATATTAGCAAAGGAAATAGGAAAGACTATACTAGTGAGGAAAGTGGGATAATTCCTCTCGTACACAGAATAATCTTGTATGGTCTTGTAAGAACAGCTGTTCTTCCTGTCAATCAGGGCTTGAAGGAAAAGTGGCTCAATTTTCAGTAAAGAAATTCCAAATACTCTGCTAGGAAAACCTTCTGATTATGAGGGTGGTGAAGATCATGGATCCCTATCACTGGGTGTTTCAAGAGCCTGCAAGCTGCACTTTCTCTGGTGCGGCTCGGCCAGGCCTCACCCAGCCTCACAGCATAGAGAGGTTGACTAAAATTGCAGTTTTCAAACTGTGGTCTGTGGATCCACAAAGGTCTGCTGACTACTTCCAGGAGAAAGGAGTGCCAGGGCTACACAGGGCTGTCTCTGCTGCTGGTGAAAGTGATGCGGGTCACGAGTCGAAAAAGAATTGCAAGTCATGATTCTTTTTGTTTAAGGTTCCTTTCAGCTATACATCTATGGCTTTGAGATTACCAGTGTTTTGAAGGTCAAAAGTTATTCCCTTATAAATCAGTAACCACAATCCCTTCGTTTAACAGCTTTGAATGATAGCTTCTTCTGGCTTGTTCTCTCCTACCATTTGCTGGACACCAGTACAGCAGACCTCACAGCAGCAGCAGTGGGTGCCACGCTTTCTGCCATGCTCAGCCACCCAGATTCACAAACCCCTGAAGGAGCGAGGGGACAGATGCATGCGTGGGGCTGGCACAGCTCTGCTGGCACTCACACAGCTTGTGTTTGGAGGCAGCCGCCCTCTGTCACTAGAGCCTTTGAGTGTCCAAACACGGTGACCACTCAGTTCATGTACAGACACCAATGGACATATTAAGCCCTTTATCTCTGAAAGAAAACCAGTGAACGTTACCACAGATACTCTCAACTCATCAGATGAATGACTAGCACGGAGTTATCAGTGTTCCTTCCTAAAGAATCACAGGCAGGTTCCTACAAATGCTCAAAAGACATCACCTTTCTGGGACAGCCTGTGCACACAGAACTCTACATCCCCCTAAAAGCACAGTTAGTATTTGAGCTAGAAACCTGGACACAACACCCATAGCTATCATTATAGCATTAGATGCCAGACTGCCTGTTCACAGGTATAGCTGTGGTCATGCTTCCCAGAAAAAGCTATTTTGCATATGGATATATGTGTACGCAACTCCTGATGGCTTTGTTGGGCACTACACACATACCCAAGGAAAGAATTTTAGTATCATGATAATCGTTTGAAAAACTTTGCTGTTTTAAACCATGAAGCTGAGAGGTGAGGTCTACTCCTATCTAATTATCATTGGCATGGAAAGATGGTTTTCCATGGATGAGGAGGCACACTAAGTGGCAAGCAGCCCTGTGTGTTGCATCACCCATGGTCTTGCCTCTCTAAGACTGCAGCATTCACACAGAAGTTGCTGTTACCTAAATGTTCCAGACAACATCTTGTGTGAACACCTACTATGCTGAAAAAAACCCAACAGTCTAATTGACTGACATGCTGTGTCTCTATGAGATTAGTGGCAGCTTAGACATTTTTGTAATTTGTTGCAGAAACTGTAGAGGCTTTAAAAGACCAAGCACACAGGAGGATTTACACCTCAGTCATAAAACAGCTTCCTACCGTGTTGATAACTAAAGCCAAAACTGTGTTCTCTGAGCGCACCAAAACATCAACATGGAAGAGTGCCCGACGTAGATACTTCAACAAAAGAACAAGAGGTTAACATGCACTGTCAAAATAAAACTTCTCAAGTCTGACTGGGCACAGTTTCTGAATGGCATGCTAGAAAATAAATACATTAATGTCACTTTGCCATGGAGAAGGCAACATCTTTGCCTGCTTCTTGCTGTGATTTTCAGAGATAGAGCATCAGGAATGCTGTGGCACGTAGCAGGTTGGTCTTGCTAACAATACGCTGCAAAATAAACAAAGCTCTGACATCAAATCCCCCCCCCCCCCATCCCACCCCATCCAAACCCTGCAATGAAGATAACCTATACATTCTCAGGATACAGTGAGAAATCATTCTACAATACATATTTAATTATAATTTTAAAAAGTCTAACTTGGACACAATCTCTGGCCAGTAGCAAAGTATCGACACATTACTGAAGTAAAGATCTGTTATTATCCCTTCACTGTGACAAACAGAAATCAGCATCTCAAGAAGGGTCTCCAGGGGTATCATATCACAACCAATCGCACCAAATAAAAAAATATGCTAATTTCACAAATGAAGTTTGACAAGAAGTAACATTGCATTTGTCTTGGTGAAACGAAGCACAAACAGAACATTTCACAAGTACAGTTACCATGCAAAGGCATGTTGAGTTTGTAATTGATTTTAACCCTAAACCATGAGTAGCATGCAGTTCTCCTGCCCCCCCAAACTACTGTATTAGAGATTATCTGGGTAATGTACCTCTTTGGTGTAACCATAGCCTGTTAGGCAAGATTATACCACCCTAGGAAAGAATACAAGCAAAACTTGATCCTATGTATGTTTACACAATGTACATTTTACCATTTAAAAAAACCAAAACGTGTTACATAGATTCTCAAACACAGCTCTGTTGAAAATTAAATTTTAAGCTTACGAAATAGTTTTGAAACTACAAGGCCACCCCATTATTTTTTATGAACAATTTAAAAAGTTCCCACCCCTAAAAATCTGCCAGTATATTTCCTCAGGTGTAACAGTCTTACCCACTCTCTAATACAGTTGATCTTTGCTCGACAGCAGTAACAGTTCTTACATTTCTTAAAATGCATGAGATAATGGACTCTGGGATAGATATAGTTCTTAAATGTGTAATACTGGAACAAATCCACCTTAAATGATTAATTGGTCAATTCAGGTGTTCCCTGGCACCACTGCTCAGGCAGGGGTTTCTGCTGTTCACTGATGTGAGTTCCGGCTTCTGTTGGTATCAAGCTCCACAAGCACGTGTGTGTGTTCAGAATTTGAGTACAACAGCGATTCACTGAATACTCTTGTACTCGGGTTGCTCAAAAACATGGAGGAGCTTTGTTTTCTGTATTCCCTCATCCAAATGGGGACGCAGCCCCAGCGCAGCACCTTCGGCCAACACAGAACTATTTGGATGCGAAGTAGAATTTTTTTATAATTTTTTTCTATGTAGTCATTTAAGCAACTGCAATGTGTTTAAGCAACTGCAACAGCAGACTTAACTTGCAGGGTCATTATTAGAGGTTTACCATCTTCCTCAGCTTTACACAATGGAGCCCTTTGAAGAAGACAAATGAATTGACTGAATCCGTGTGGCCAACGTCCTCTGTAAGTCCTGTAGTACATTTTGACCAGATGTTTCTCCATTCTTGTCATACAGCAGCTGTTTGAAAGCTTCGTTTTCAATGAGGACCATCATATTTTTTAGAAAGTAGCCTTCACAATAGGAGGATAGTTCTGTGACTCCGAGAAACTACAAGAAGTGAAATTAGAATAAGATAATCATTCTGATAAAACCCACCCAGCAAATACACTGCTATAAAAATACACAAGCTAAGCCTTTCAGACAGGCACAGTAATGCTTACGGATATACCTGTGTGGAGGGGAAGGAGTTACTCAAACTGCTTTATGCTGATGATTCTGGTAACAATTCCATGTGATAAGGCCCAGCTTGTTAAGGAAACAAAATTCCAGGGGCTGAAACTTTGCTCCTTTGGAAATTGGTGGGAGTTTCACCACAGAGTTCACCAGACCCATGACTTTATGCTAGATGTTACACCCTAAAACTACAGGCTTGGGAGAACATACTACAGACCAATGCCATCCTTAGCAAGGCTGGGACATATGACTGCAGAAACCTGTCATGCGAAGTTTCATGCTCTGAAGAATCTTTGGAGGGCAAATGGAGGTTTGCAGAGCACATGGTTTGGGGCTGTCAGTATCTCCCTTACATTGGACACTGTGTCAGGGTAATAAGCAGGGATACTGCAACATGTGAGCAAACCTTAAATGTGTGAGTGAAAATGTATGAACAAACCTTAAATGACCTGTGCTGGTCATTACCCATTGGCTAGGTCCTGTGGTCAAAGAGTATATCCATGGTATCCCACTATAGGTGTAATTATAAGCCATGCCAAGTGTAGAGAGCAGTGCTCAGCCCACCCTCCTGGCCAAGTAAGCTCCTGCTAGGTCTGAGCTTTGAGTAAAGCAGGAACCTTTGGCTGCAAGGTGCTGCCTGGAGGGCCAGAACTGCTGGGGCATGGCACAGCTTTGGATTCAGACTGGAACAACTAGACGGCAGTGTTGCCCACCACCACTTTATCACATTCAGAACTAAGAATGGAGATTGCTAAAAAATAACAAAAAAAGAAAACTAATACAGATTAGGGCTAGGTAAGATCTGTCTTACTGAGGAAAATGAATGAACTTAACTTGATTTGAAACCATGCAAATTTTCATCAAATTATGACTGCATTATTTTGCACCTGGATGTGAGCATATGTGTGAGTCTCTATTCTCTGAAACATTATTCATCCCTATTAATTACTTCAATATATTCACAAGATTGAGGAAATTATGCAAGTTTCTTTTTTTTTCAGATTTGTTCTGAGGCCCAGACTGCAATCTGTGCAAGTGCTGAGTGTTTCAGGCATGTATTTCAAACTCCAAATTATTTTGTTGGGAGTTTAGGGACATTAATGTAAACCACAATTGCTATCTAGTGGTAACTAATCAATCACCATTATAAATCAAATTTGCCCAGTTACTTAATTTCTTTCTGGAAGCAAAGAACAGTGACAAAGGCTTTGAAAAGTGAAACCCTTAAAGATACTAAATCAAATGATTGCCTTTGTAGATGTTGGGCTCGATGCTGTTTAATATCTTCATAAGTGATCTGAGTAACGGGATCAAGTGTACTCTGATGAAGTTTGCCAATGATATCAAACTGAGTGGGGAGTAGACCTTTTGGAAGGGAGAGCCACCCTGCAGGAAGACCTGGATAGGCTGGAAGAGCAGGCTAACAACAACCTTATGAAGTTCAACAAGGACAAGTGTAAGGTCTTGTGTCTGGGACAACAATCCAGGAGTGCAGCACAGGAGCACAGGCTGGGATCTACCCGGCAGGGGAGCAGCTCTGTGGAAAGGGACCTGGGGGTTCTGGTGGACAACAAGCTCAATATGAGTGAACAATGTGCTGTTGCAGCAAAGAAAGCCAACAGGATGCTGGGTTGCATCAACAAGGCCATCACAAGCAGAGATAAAGAAGTCATTACCAGCCTCTACTCAGTGCTTGTCAGGCCAAACCTGGAATACTGTGTTCAGTTTTTGTCCCTGCTATGCAGAAAAGACGTGAACAGGCTGGAGAGGGTCCAGAGAATGGCCACAAAGATGATCAAAAGACAGGATGGCCTGCCATATGAGGAAAGACTGAGGGAACTGGGTTTGTTCAGCCTTGAGAAAAGAAGGCTTAGGGGAGACCTTATCATCATGTTCCAGTATTTAAAGGGTGGCTACAAAGAAGATGGAGACTCCCTTTTTACAAGGAATCACATGGAAAAAGATGAGGGTTAATGGGTACAAGTTACTCCTGGGAAGAATCTGACTGGACACAAGAAGAAAATTTTTCACAATCAGAACAATCAGCAATTGGAATAATCTCCCCAGGGAAGTGGCGGATTCCCCAACATTGGGCACTTAAGATTCAGCTGTACAGGGTGCAGGGCCATCTTGCCTACACCATGCTTTTGCCAGGAAAGCTGTATCAGATGATCATCGAGGTCCCTTTCAACTTGGTATTCTATGATTCTAGTTGCAATTTTAAGAAGAGAAAGCCCATAGGGATGACACAGACGATTTTAGCATTCTCAATTCAGTTTTTAAATTGTAAATGTAACCAAATCCACACTGTCTCACCTTCCTACCACTACTCCACCTCTTTAACCTAGGGTCTCAATCTCTTGTTCCTACAGCTCCTTTTACATAGCTCACCACCCTGCTAAACACTGTTCTACAACCCAGGCCCCCAACACACAGATTTCCAAATCTGTATTCACTTCATGCTATGCTTCCACCAAATCATACCTTTCTCTCAATCATGATGACAAAGACTGTGCTCCACTTGACTGTGGGTCAACCTGCTCGCACATCCCTATCTGGAAAGGCAGGTTTCAGCATTGAATGAGTTTCTGCAGGTCCGACTGAGCTTGCAAAGTAGCAAGGACTAGAAATGGTACCTACAATAGGAGCAAGTTACTCAAAACCTGCTCCTGGCTGATGTGGTGGTTCCTGGTTTCAGTGATTGCTCACTTTAGTTGCATTCTCACTGTGGTCTAGCACAAACTTCTTCCACACTTCAGGGAACAACATGAAAAGGCAGACGGTTGGGTGTCAAGCTGCTCTTGAACTGCTTGTGAAATCCCCTGGCTCATCAGGACCATCTGGCCTCTTCCACCACGTACCATTATCTCATATTCACATAACAAACAAAAGAGGCTACTGTGTGACGGAAGCACTCTGGGCGGAATGATGTGTGCTCCGATTAATCACCTGCACATCATACAGACTGTGAACAAAAAGATGGAGCATCTTTTCTGCTATGCAGACAGCATAATAGAGAGGTATCTGAACTACCTTGAAATGTGCCAGTTCAGGTCCTGGAAACCTTCTAGCTGTAGTAGGATAATGTTCAGCACTGGCAATTTACTGGAAGCTGGGTAAATTAGCCCACGCAGAGCTCTAGGGTGAAGTGGCTTAACTAACTCCAGAAGTCAAGTTTTCATTCACAGCTAGCTGGCTACCTCTGCAATGCACTACTCAAGTCAGCACAAGCATGACCCTGGCCATAAAAGCCTCTCAAGTACATGGTTTCCACTGCCTCCATTGGGAGCTCCAGGCAGAAAAAAATGGCAGGCTGGGGCCCTTACAGTAATACAATACCCATTTAGCCCCTGAGTTTGTTCAGTCCCAGCATCAGCAGTGTTAAAGTCCCTCAGATAAGTCTAAAGCTCCACCCAAGAACTTTTCTTCAATCAGGATGTAAATAACAGCCACATTTCACAATTCAAAGAAAACATGTGATTTTAAAACAAAATTACTCATTTTACTTTTAGTGGCAGTAATACAAATTGAGAAGTTCCCACATGAGCTAGAATAAACATCTTTCAAACAATTCCTGCACTGTTGATTTTCCTTCCTATTACAATAAATGGACCTGCAGATACACCTCATTTCTTATTCATTTTATAGGTGGAACTTTGTGCTATTTGAAACACTGATTGCATATTATCTGTATATCAAGACCTAACATTACTACACTCTGTAGGAAATACCTGGTGATGGGAATGGAGGTCAGATCACCAGGGGTTTGGAGCAATCTGCAGGATTACCCTGTTCAATCAAACCTCCATGTCATGTTGCACCATTTTATCTTTCATATAAGCCTTGTAAATTATAGAAAAAATCATCTAATGAATGTTTGAAAAATATTTCATTGCAACTATATGTGTATCATTTCCATCTTCCAATGAAAGTCTAACTACTAAGCACACAAGAGGAGGAAAAAACCTGAAACTAATCAATGTGGCAACCATCTCCATTAATGAGCAAAAATCAGTTTTCTAGATAAAAAAATGTCGTGCTTTTATGCCTAATGACTCAGGCCCTCTCACAAGCTAAGTAAATTATTTGATTCTAATAGGAAGCTGTGAATCTCTCCTCTCCAAGACAAAATTCTTGCATGGCTTGGAAATGCTGCGCTTTGACAACGTGGCATTTTTATATATTGACAAGCTGTCACCAGCATTGCATGTATCACCCCAGTGGGCTTCAGGCAGGAGGAAACAGAAAACTGTAATGGGAAAATGCAGCTTGGAAGGTGAGGGAGAGGCGTCCTGTTCAATGAGGTGGTTCCTGTTGAGTAACTCAGCAGTTTTGAGTTGCCGTGATAAGGGATAGTTCTGCCACATGGTGGTACACCGTGAGTTTGAATCACTTAAAGAGAAGGGGGTGAGTTGTTGCCACAGATGCTCTTACACTGTGTGATTTAGGACTGTTGCTATAGTAGGTACGCTATTAGCCACTCCGTCCTAGTAAATGACAAACCTTAGATAATAACAAATGATCACTACTTATAGTAGTGATATAAAACTGACCTACGAATATGATGACAGACACATAACATAAAAGTATATGTGGTTATTTTTACCTTGGCATGATTATAAATATCCACGCAGTTTTCTGTATTAATACTTTTTGCGCAAATGATCTCACAGTGTCGTTGCAAAGCTTCAAGCTGGAAAAACTTAGCAGCAGAGAGAAGCTAAAAAAAAAAGCAAGGAAAAAAATAGTCAAAACTGCTGAGCAATACAGAATTGGAGCTTCATTCTTACTGTTTCATTCTATTTTTTTTCTCTGCCCCTGCTTCAGCATGAAAGTACTGACAGTCAGAATGAGAAGATTGCTTGGTTGCTTCAACCCTTTGCAGTCCCCTCTAGATCATGCTAGAAGTGGGAAGTTGTACATAGAGAGACCACCACAGGCTGCACAGATCCACCTGCTGACCTTGGAACAGGGGGAGTGGGTGGAATGGGAGGTTGGGGGAAGGAAGGAGGGAAGGGAGGGGGGTGGAGGGCAGTGAGAGAGAAAAAGGAAATGACAACTTGGAGAGTCTTTGGTCACTTTGGAAACATGACTCTGCAAGGAGGGATCTGCAATTACGTTCCAGGAAGAAAGGGTCCTGGTTCAGTTGTTCCCCATGCTCTGGCTGAAACAGAGCACCTCGGTTAGATGTGGGGATGTCAGCTGAAGGGCCAGGACCAAGAGTATAGAGGAATTCAAATCAGATGATGATGACCATCCTGGACAGTCTTGAAAATCTAGAGAGGCAATAAACCTCAAATCTCACCTCTGCAGGCTCAAGGAAAGGGGAGTCAGATCTCCATATGCTCCTTGCTCTAGCTTGCGAGCAGTCGCAGGGTCATGTCTAGCCACAGGCACTGAAACAATCTGGCTCCATGTTACTCCAAGGAGTGGGTGCACAATGGGACACAATGCAAAGGTGGGAAGCAGCTTGATGTGAGGCACTGCCTTGTTAACACTCGTGTTAGTGTCATGTGTCAGTATCTCTGGACCACCACTGCTCTCCAGCTATCAGGGCTCAAGCCAACCTGGCTCTTAGGCCCTGCAGCCACCCTACGGACATACTGCCTGGACTGGCACTGCCTTGGCATCTCTGCACACCACTGTACACTGTGGGCATGACCTGAAGCCTGTGGGGTGAAAATGACTTAAATTCAAGTTCTCCAACTGATTTTAGTAGTGTTAAGATTTCCCCTTTTGCCACCTTTCTGTCCTTTTACAGTAGGGAAAAGGATTTTCATTTTCTGTCTTTCCATGGTAGGTTGTTGCTTCTGGCTCTTTGCTCTGGCTTTAGGAAGCAGGTTGGGATTCTTCATTGCCTGACATCTTGTTCTAACCCAGCCAGGTCTCTTAGGCCAAGCTGCTCAGGTGTTTAGGCATTTATACAGCCTTTATCATCAAGGACTGTGTGACAAAAAGCTATCCTGTGAATCTCAAAAGGGCTCTCACGCTGCTAGGTAGGAGCACTGGGGAATAAAATCCTGAAACTTCTATGACATTCTGACTTCTATGCAGTCCGCTCAAGCTCTGCTTTAAGTCCATAAATAAAACCAAGTGCTGGAAATCTGCACAGCTGATGTGATAGCAGCCAGCTGGCCCCAATTATGAATTGCAGAAAAGATTTCTGTGGAGTATTTCTGGTGCTTCTTGTTATCGTATTTGTAATAAGGCAAGTTGCTAAATGCAGTTTTGAAAGATAAAGCCAAATCCTATTCCAGCTGCCTCTGTGGCTCAAGCAGTCACGTGCTGGTTTGTAATTACTTTAAACTGTGAGGAACCATGGCCAGATCTGTTATCAACAGATCAATCAATCAGTCATACATTCTTGAGTCACAGAAGTTTTGAGTTGTCACAAAAGTAGAGCAAACAGCCAGCTGAACTGCAGCACAAGCTTTTTAACAGCCTAGGTGGTAACACACACATCTCTATAAAGCCGTTGCACTGTCTAGTCTAAGACTCCTTATTTCAGAGAGTTCAAAATTCAGAAGCTTCTTTCAAAACTATGAGTGAAATAAGGAATCAGTGATCTTCTCCTGTAAAGCTCAGGAAGTCAAAGTGGGTATGCCCAGTTAAAAATCCACCACCTGTGTTGGAGAGGGATCTTTTCAGTCCTGACCAGTTCCGTCCTTTGCTTGCCAGCAGGGTTGGTACAGATGTTCCTGTACCCCTCAGAACTGACTCACCCTGGCCACTTGTACTCCAAAGAAGAGTCACTCCCAATTTCTGGTTAGCAGTAGTTTGGTAAAAGCCAAGCCTCACATGGATGCACCAGACAGTGGTATCATAAGAACACACTAATGTAGGCAACAATAAACATCATGGTGGCAGACTATAATCCATACACTGCTGATTACTAGCTGTTTAAGCAGCTATGATTTTAATATTTACTGTCCTGTATTCTTTTGGGCTGCTATAATTTGGTGATTGCAAACAGGAAAACTCCCTGAATGACTATCAAGAATTTGCTCAAATATCTCTTAGTTCTGTTCAGCTGGAGTTGTTCGACTGATCCTAGCTGGCACTGACAGCACACAGTATTGGGAAGAGGATCACAGAATCACAGAATCACAGAATGTCAGGGATTGGAAGGGACCTCAAAAGATCATCTAGTCCAATCCCCCTGCCGGAGCAGGAACACCTAGATGAGGTTACACAGGAACATGTCCAGACGGGTTTTGAATATCTCCAGAGAAGGAGACTCCACAACCTCCCTGGGCAGCCCGTTCCAGTGTCCTGTTACCCTCACTGAGAAGAAGTTTCTTCTCATATTTAAGTGGAACCTCCTGTGTTCCAGTTTGTACCCGTTACCCCTTGTCTTATCATTGTTTGTCACCGAGAAGAGCCTGCCTCCATCTTCGTGACACTCCCCCTTTATATATTTATAAACATTAATGAGGTCTCCCCTTAGTCTCCTCTTCTGCAAGCTAAAGAGACCCAGCTCCCTCAGCCTTTCCTCATAAGGGAGATGCTCCACTCCCTTAATCATCTTTGTAGCCCTACGCTGGACTCTCTCCAGCAGTTCCCTGTCCTTCTTGAACTGAGGGGCCCAGAACTGGACACAATATTCCAGATGAGGTCTCACCAGGGCAGAGTAGAGGGGCAGGAGAACCTCTCTCGACCTACTAACCACCCCCCTTCTAATACACCCCAGGATGCCATTGGCCTTCTTGGCCACAAGGGCACAGTGCTGGCTCATGGTCATCCTGCTGTCCACCAGGACCCCCAGGTCCCTTTCCCCTACACTGCTCTCTAATAGGTCATTCCCCAATTTATACTGGAACCTGGGGTTGTTCCTGCCCAGATGCAGGACTCTGCACTTCCCCTTATTGTATTTCATTAAATTTTTCCCCGCCCAACTCCCCAGCCTGTCCAGGTCTCGCTGGATGGCAGCACAGCCCTCTGGTGTGTCAGCCACTCCTCCCAGCTTGGTGTCATCAGCAAATTTGCTGATAGTACACTCAACTCCCTCATCTAAGTCATTGATGAATATATTGAATAATACTGGCCCCAGTACTGACCCTTGAGGCACTCCACTAGTTACAGGCCTCCAACTGGACTCTGCCCCATTGACCACGACTCTCTGGCTTCTTTCCTTCAGCCAGTTCGTAGTCCACCTCACTACCCGTTCGTCCGGTCCACACTTCCTCAGTTTAGCTGTGAGGATGCTGTGGGAGACCTTGTCAAAGGCTTTACTGAAGTAATGATGACTTAACATCCATAGAGGTTACAGATGTGTGACTACACTGAAGGGTCAGTCAGCTCCAGTTACCTTGGTTTGGCTTTCACAAACAGGCACAATGGTAATGGATGCTTTACATGCAGTGAGAAAGGGGCAAAGACATTATCTCAGGGAGCAGCTTAAGGTTTTATTCAGAAAATCTGACAGTTACATGCTTGAAATTAAACTGAACTGTGGCTCTGGTGGGATTTCTTCCATTGTTAAAGACAGGTACATGCCCAGGAATTCTCCTGAGTGAGGAACCAAACTGGATGCTTTCATGCTGCAGAGATAGGTCTGGACATGTAAGCCTCAGCTAATAAACCAAAAGTAAGAGTGTGGCAGAGAGAAGCTGACTGGCCCAGCTGGAGCAGAGCACCTCACCTACTGGGCTGAGAGAGAGAGAGGACTGTACTGCTGGGGGTTGCTTCCAGATTTTGGTAACACGAGCTTTGCATTTTCTTGAAAGACCCTCTGAAAGCATCTAACTAGGTATTTTTATTTCAGATACTTTTTTTTGCTTAATGATCATGATTTTTTTACTCTTTCTTCTCTGGCAGCCAACTTCATACTGGCAAAAGGAGGCTCAGTGTCTCCCACAGGACTGCAGGCAGCCTGGGCACTCTGGGGTGAGACATTGTTGGCTCTTACAGGAGTGTTCATGTCTTGCCCAATGGCTGCATGCCCTTGGGTGAACAGTACACAGATCACTTAGCATTGCTCCCACTGCAATTAAGGTAAATGTCTCTTACCTCCATAATTTCATTATTTTTAATCAGGAGTGACTCTGCACCTCCATAATAAAGATACTGCATAACCAGCTGTAATAAAACAAAGGGAGTATTTACAAAAAGCAATCCAAGACATCAGGGAACAGAGAATGATGTAAAGATTGTAGGAAATACCCAAGGCTCTCCAACACCACCAAGGATTTGCAGATAAAGCTGGCCTAAGCCTCCTGATCTCAAGATATATTTGCCTACTCTCTTTCTCTCCACAGTTTAATGTTTCCTTCTCACAGGTAGTCTAATGTCCCAGCCCTCACCAGCCACATTGTCCATGGACTTTCCAGTGATCTCCAAATAGTTTGCAGGAAGCTGATTAATTAATTCTGAATTTTCAATATATTTCCCAGTATGGTCAGTACCCTATTGATTCAGGAAAATATAGCATATATAATGGCTATTCCCTTATTCTTTCCCTGGCAATGGCCCCCATACCTTCACCCAGCTGTGGGTGGGCATGCATGGATGATGAAAAAGAGTGGGGGAGGCTTTGCATTGTATGAAGAGCCAGCTCAGATCCCTCTGCAGTGAGCTTCCAGCAAGCCTAAAGTTACTGTAGACAGCTGGGAATTATCTGCAGTGGTAACAGTCAATACATGGAACTGCTTGAGCTCTGACTCAAATAAAGGGAAGCATACATATACTACAGATACAGAAAGCAAGCTCTCAATTTTCATGGCAATAAACTGATTGAACAATACTGCTAAGGAAGGGCATGAACTGTGTTTCTTCCAAGCCTGTCCATTAAATACAGAAAGAGCCAATAAGAGAAAAAAGAATCAAGTGCTTGACCCCGACATGCACTGCTTTGTCTGCATAGCCCATGTAAGTGAAATGCATGCTATTGCATCTGCTCAGGCATGGCATTTGCCATCAATAGCACCCTGTAGCTTAGTGTATGAATGGAGATGAAGCCTGTGCTCATCAAACCACTACTCTGAGCTATGTGTTTATCAAATACATACATACTAATATGGACAGGGCATGTACAATGTTCCTATCACATTCCATTCAAATCCAATGTAAGAACTGACTTTACCTGAAAAATGGGGTACTTCACGTAGTTGATCTCAATACAAGTACTATCAGATGAGGGCTTGCTAGACAGCAATGCTTTAAACCTAAATAAAAAGGAGCAAGATTGAAATACCAGCCAAATTGTCTCTGTGAAAAAGTACAGCAAAGTGGAAGGACAGCATCAGCTCTTGCAAAAACACTACAATGAAATGAATGGATTTATCACCCAAAAACATAAAGATTTAGACACTGACCTAAAATAAAGTTCAAGCTAAAAGGACAATGCCTCTCTTCTAGGAGATTTCAAATTGAAATTTTGGAAAAATACAACTAATGTTATAATATAGTAAAATGTACATAGGAAATTCAGATTCTGTGATAATGCATGTTACAAAACCAAAATAATTTTTTTCTTTTTTTTTTTTCTTGGAGGTACCATGATCTTTTAGGAAGACTTGCAACATTTAAAAACTGCCCATCTGTTTTGAAGAAGATAAATTTTGGTCTGTGTCCATTATGCTGCTTTAAAGAATGTCGTGGAATAAAATATTAAAACAACTACAGGAAGACTTTTAATGCTTCTATGCAAGCTCAATACAATTGTGTAGGAAGAGGCAGGAGAGAAAACTGGATAAGTTGCTGTTCTCTGATTATCAAAACCTGAAATTCAGACACAAGTTTCAGGAAAAAAACCCACATTTTAAGTTAATAATTGCAGATTTATGTGAGGCATATGCATATGTAGCAATCTATTTCTCAAAATCCCATTTGATCAGAAGGCAAAAATGTGAGATGCGCTGTCAGAAACATCTGCCCTTGTACTTGCTCTTTTTGATAATTCATCTGACCTTCTAGTGGTAGTACAAAGCTTGGCTTATCTATCAAGACCAGCATTTTTTGGATGGTAACCTTTTTCATATAATGATTGCATCTTGTTAATTAAAATATGGATAACAATTGATTTGCTTTTACTAGTGTCAAACTCTATTATGAATACAATTTAGTAGGTTTAAAGCTGGAGTTTGGAATGTGTTTGTACCTCTACCAATAAGCTCTCAACTAAAATAACCATTTCTTAAAGGCAGGGTCAGATACCGCAGTTGCTTTATGCAAATCTCTTCACTATTTGCTGCGGGTTGGCAGCACGTCTAGCATCAATTCTTACATTGCTCAAGCTACCCAAACTCAGTGGCTTGTCCTTACCACATCTTGAAATAAGCTCTTATAGAAGGTTGGCTAAATTTGTTTAAAAGTACATATTTAATTATAAAGCTGCATACAAATAAGGTTTGTGAGCAACTTCAAGGTTGGGATGAACTGGGTAATCCAGACTAGAAATACTGACTTTGGACATAGCACAACAGTTTTGCAGTTATTTTATTTAAAAAATATCAGATGCTATCAGTTAATGGTGTGATAGCATTTTGTTTTTCCTGGAGAGTGCTTGCACCAATGCAAGGCAGGATTTAGCCACTCATAGGATAAATGACTATTAAGAATCAAAATATTAAGACTCCTTTATGACTAAGAGCTGGATGCAGCAACAAACTCCATGTAAATGTACCTCAGTGGAAGGAAGTCAGATGCAGGGCCAGAAGTACGGATCATTTACTGAGTGGGAATCTAGTGCAGATCAACCAGAAACAAGCTGCTGAGATGCTCTGCTTATGAAAAACTTAGAGATAGGGCCACAAAACCTCAAAGAATCTTAACAGTAGCAAAAAAAAAAAAAAAAAGAAAAAGGGCAAATCCACAAAATCAAATACTATTTTTGTTAAAACCAGAATGTCTCTATATTTTACCTTGGCGATGCAGTAAATAGCAACACTCTATGTGCATAAAATGGTCTTCCTTCCACCAGAAATGTAACATCTGACATCTCTTTGTTGTTAAGAAAATGGGGATCTAATATGAAAAAAAGAAGGAAAAAATAGCCAATAACTTTAGTTTGGAAGAGGTCATGAGCATACAGAATATTTTCCTGTTTTGACAAAAGAAGACAATAGTGTAAAAGGATATTGTTTTTAATGAGTAAAGCCCATGAAGTAAAGCTCATTTGGACAGCCTGAGACAGAAGCCGCCCCAGATAGCCACATGGAGCTCAGATGAAGGAAATTCAAAGCTTTGAAGTCCATGATGACCTTTGCTGAGATGACAGCCAGCCATCCCCACTGTTTGGAGCTGGCACAGCCCCCCAGCTCTGCTACCCAAAGCAAACTGCAGCTGAACAGATGCTGGAGGGCCCTATGCTCATCTACACCCTATTACACCCCTCTCCCTGTGTGGGGAAGTCTTCATGCCAAGGGGAAGATGGTCCTGGAAAATTGCTCAGGTCTTCTCTTGGTCATATCAGAACAACCTGGGCTCTGTGAGCAGGGCTGGGAGGGCTGTGCCACTGCATCACCTGCAGCCAGCCACCACAGCTTGAGATGTGGACAGGTGTTTGGCTCCAGGCCTCAGGCTCAGATCCCAGCCTAATTAGCAACACAGACAAATCTTTGCAGATTTAAGGTCCCACTCTAATGTATCTGATGACTCTCCTGCTTTCAGCATGAGTTTCAGGTCAGGCTGAGTTTGGGGCCCTTCCTTTTTCTAGTTCTGCCTTTCAAATTCAGGTTTTCCTCTGACTCAGGCCCCCTCAAACACCCGGCCAGTGAAGAAGACTTCCCACAGCTCTCCTTGGACAACCAAGAAGTATCTTCAAGTCATGCTTACCTAGGCGAGAGGTCTGTTTGCGCTTAATTTCAACGAGCTTTGGAATAGGGTAGGGTCCATAGCAATGAGTGAAAATGACAGAGAGCTGCTGGCTGATCACTTCGTTCTAAGCAAAAGAAAACAAATATGTGCAACGTAAGCTTAATATGCAAGGTAAGATCAGTATGCAAAGGAGATGTTATGTTGTCCTCAAAAGTTGCCTGTTTTGAAGCTGTAAAATGTGATTGCTGAAGCTTTATTAAAAATCAGATCTTAGGATTATCATTATTTGTTAGAAACTGCAATTCTTATTTACTTGATTGCAATGTCTCCTGTAGGAATTGGTTAAAATGAAAAGTCCTCTCCTCGGACCAAAGAGCTTCGTTTTCTAACAAACTCTATAGCTCCTGTCCCCTCTATAAAAACAAAGCTCCTTTACAATAGCAATTTATTTTCATTCGCAAACTTACTGTACTGGAAAATGACTTTTTGTCGCTCTTTAGAAAATGGTCACTGGTCACGTTCTAGAAACTCAGAGCTACGAAACATAGAGCTGCATAGTCTGCGTGCCTTTCTAAGCGTAACAGTCTCACACATGGACCCTCCTTTGCAGAGTGACTGAGGCATCGCCGTTTGCCACTGCATCTCCTCATTCAATCCCAAATGTTCCATTAACGTGCTCTTACACTGCTGGCAACGGCCTGGGCACCACTGTCCTGGAGAAGAAATGAGACGTTCACAGAACCTGAGAATGGCCTTACCCATTTCTGCCCAGACTCCAGGGCCAAGGCACCCCAGGACGCTCTCCGAAGCACCTAAGCAACTTAAGTATTTGTATGCCTAAGCTGCAAGGATAGTGAAATGGATTTAGTGCTTAACTACCTAAGTCACAGCCGAAAGGAGGATTTAAAAGCTTTTCAAATTTTATCCACTCTTTGCTGGTAACCGGAGCAGGTCTAGCAAGTTCAATGGTGCCATGTGGCTAATTCATGACGATATCTTTTAACTACCCTGTTGGTTAGCAATTCCCTTCCACACCAGGAAATGATGAAAAGGCGAAGCACTTACATATGAGGGGGTCCAAGGCCAAGGAAATAAGCAGGTGAGGGACAAAAAAAAATCTTAATATAAAAATTTGAGGAGTGTAGATGTTATACTAAAAATATCTCCAAGCTTATAGAGCAGAAATTGAAGCTGTCCTTTCTCTGAGCACATCTCAGCTCAGTTCTAACAGTGATGCTCCTTAAATCCCACGAGGGACAAGGAGGAGTGGCAGAGATCCTGTAATGACTTCCTTACTGCATCTAATCAAATGGGGTGGGACAGGGTAGAGCTGTGCCCTCACAGGCGCATGCTGATGTCAAAGGAAATTGCACACACTTGCCTGCAGGCAGAAGTTGGCTCCTATTACTACATCAGATGTAACATTGAAAGAAATGCTAAGATAAGAGAAATACTGATCCTAAGAGATACCATTTAGCATGGCGCAGGGACCAGCCCTCAGAGAGGGACTCACCACTGTGGCTTTGAGACAAGGAGGACGTCTCACACTGGGAGCATCTCTGTCTTCAGCATCTTCCAGCCAGAGCTCTGCAAAGCACTTCACAAAGGGAATGAATCACAGGGTGAAGAGAAAAGGAAGATTTAAGGCCAGATTTAAAGAAGGAAGTGACTCAGCTGCTGGGAGGGCTGGTGGGGAGAGCTCTAGACAGACAGGGCAGAAAGAGCAATTGCTTCTCTGCTCAGAAGGGCTGTGCCGAAGTGCTGCTCCAACTGAGTCAGCCAGGGAGGAGTGTGTCTGGGGGGATGCTGATTACCAGCAGGGCAGCTCCCAGCTGGATCCAGCAGACACTAAGTCAGTAAATACAACAGAGGATGAGGATAATTCTGTGGTTCAGAGCAGTGGGAGGCTTCTGGAGAGGAGAGGCATAATTGGAAGAGCAACGCCCAGCTTTACCTGCAGCAAATAAAAGCAGAGTAACTGCACTAGAGAGGACAGCTACTGACAGCTCCCTCTCAAATCTGCTGGGGTGCACGGATCCTGTCTATGCCACTGAGGTTTCAGTGGGTCTATGAACTCACCAGTCCCAGCCACAGCTGTGCTTGGGCAATAGCTTTTTTAAAAAGCACATAAAGACAACGCATTGCCTCCTTCAGGGGGGCCTGTGGGAATACACTGATGGAAAAGCCAGAGGCCTCACTCACCAGTCTGAGTCATGGCACCATATACCAGGACATCCAGGTGCATCAAGACCAGGCAATAATGGAGCAAACCAAGTCATACATCTGGGAGAAGAGGATCCCAGCTCCTAACTCCAACCAACATGATGAACAGGTCGTGCATGTGGACAACTCAACAATGTGAGGTGCTGCCAGCTCCCTGGGTCACCACTGGGGCATGAACCCTGTGGTATGCAGATGCAAGCCCATTATAAAGCCACCTTAGCAGTGACTGCCCACAAGCCTGTGAAAAACCTGGTGTAAACTAAGCTCTAATTACCTCAAGATGTGATACATTGACGTGAAAGATGTTTGAAAATTCTGAGATACCGAACAGAGATGGGACAACGAGAAAAGAGACCTGAAGATCAGCACATCAAAGAAAGCAGGGCTATCAGACAGACAGTGGCTCGACACATTGTGGAGCATCGGACCTCCAGTGCAGGACGCTCATCTCATTTGGCAGAGAGGAGGTTGGAGACCTTTGGCTTCTGTCGATAACATTAAATACTTACAATGCCTGCCACCCAAAGGCAAAAAAATGTGCTCAGTTAGAAAGCTGAAGCATGTGCTCATTTAGAGTCATCACTAACAAACAGTAAGTTTTTTCCCCAAGACACAGGGAGGGGAGTGATGAGCTACATGAGCAGATCAAGTTCACTTCCCACACCACCCCACATGCAGCCAAGATCACAGGGCTGTGGCCCAGATCTGCTTGCTGCAGAGCCTCTGCTGGCTTTTACCAATAAACCAGGCAAAAAGAGGCAGCACAGATGAGAGAGAAAAGAGATGCTTTGTCTGTAACTGGATGACTGGGGAAAAAATTGGCTTTTTTAAGCCAAATCCTGCTCTTGGAGTAGGCTGAGGTGGGCTGCCTGTGAAATAACTGGGAACATCTTGCGAGAGTCCACGACCTGAGGCATCAGCATTGCTCTGGCAGAGAGAAGGACATGTCCAGCCTATTCAACCTTCCGCTTCACACAGTACCCACACTGGGAAGCTCAGAAGCTGCCCTGGTCACCACATCCATCTCATTTAAGCACTAAGCTGGATAATTCTTCCCTGTTTATGCTATCACCCTACTAGCTGACTGTAAAAGAACAGCTGTAAGAGCTCACTGCAGCAGTTGTGGGCGGCAATATTAACACTGGAGGAGCAAAATGAAGTTTGTTTTCTTGTTACAGTTTAATGTTGTAAAACACTGTGCCAGGATGTGTGAGGTTGAGATCTGGAGCGAGGCCAGCTTCCTTGCAGACATGGGCGTTCATTCGCAGTCAAAGGGAGCCGACGCGCATCTTCTGTGGTGGGAGGAGGAAGAAAGCTTGGCATAGGATATAATAAAAATATTTACCTAGCCATGGGGTAGTTACAGATAGGCAAGAGGGAACAGGGAATAACAGTAAAACTTCTGAGGGAAATGGTGCTTCCAGCAGAGAGTTGGTCATCGAGCAAGCAACTTTGCTTTGTAGATATAAGCGGCCTCCTGACTTAAAAGCATTCTTCAGCAAAGATCTAAAGGAATTCCCCACTCCTGGTGAATGCCCTTGAACTGCGAGGGGGAATTCATAAATTCTTTTGAAGCAAAGCTGAAGATTTGCAAGTTGCTGGAGTAGAGATGACTAGTCGATTGATCTGAAAAGAGGTGAAGACCTGGGTGGGGAGTGCAGGGGTATTTTTTCTTCCCAAGCTTACCCAGTTCAGCCTAGCTTAGCCATTCTGGGATGTGATCCTACAAGGTACTGGACAAAGCTGAGAAATATGCAGCCAGTTTTCTCTGGTACCTGTGGAAGATGTGTGCCATCTTGGTGGCTATGCTCCAAACTCTCAAGGGGAAAACTTGGGTTGGTTTCAGCAGTTATGCTAAGGCTTTGCTCTTCTCTGCCCACACTTTGCTTCAGCTGCCTCTTCTTCATAGGCTCTCCCATTCCCATACACCGTCTTTCTGGACTGCTCAAATCCACTCCTTAGTTCTCCTCACTGGCCTACAGATATCCCATCACCTCTTCGTGGCTGCCCTCTACAGTGGTAACAAGTTAGGCTGCCTTTCCTTTCCTCCAAAATCCCAAGCAGTACTTTGGGCCTTCCTTTTATTGATGTCACCCTCACCAGCTCAGCCCCGCCAATACCTGTTTAACCTAATTGTGCCAGGCCCTCTGGCTAATTCCTCTACCACAAAGCTCCAAGACCAGAAACTCACCAAGTTAAGCAGAAAAATCGCACTTACTCTTCTGGGCTTGTTGTCTGCCTGTTAATACACACCTCTCCCCTCCAAGCAGAGAAACCAGGCTGCTCAGGGAACAGGGGTACTGGCAAATCTATCTTTTTTCTCTCTGTGCCTGGGGATGCTGGAACAACCCAGCTCTCTGCTAAATGCAGGCCAGCAGAAGCGCTGCTTCCAGTCACCCATTTCACATGTGGCCCCCAGTAGCTGTTCCAGCAGCAGTGGAGCCTCAAGATATCTCAGGCCCGTTGAGGACTCATCCATGAATTTCCTTCCATGACATGCTAGGATGCCCTTGGAATTATTCCTGTTTATGCTCCTCTCTCCCCAGAAAGAGCTGATAAAGAGTGAAGCAACAAAGAGTGCTCTTCATAGACCCCTCAGCCCTGAACACTCAAACTCTACTCTTTCTGAACCTTTTCAATCCTTGCCTAGGTGTTTCCACCACAGTCCCCCAGCATAATTCACTTTTGCTAGCTGCCTCGGAACTGATTAAATGCCACTTTAGAGGGTCACTCCCAAATGGTTAAGCAGCATACCAATAATTAATATTAGTCAACAGCTGCAAAAGTAGGGAAGCCCCAGAGGTTGGAGATACAGTTAGAGGCAGTGAACTACGTAACAAAATGGGTTTTGTTAGTGCTGGGCTCAAGTCCTTCCGCTGCAAATACAAACGGAAAAGAACTAATCACAGGTAAGGCACAAACGGACCCTTTAGTTAGCTTCTGGGAAAGCTGCCAAGCCTCTCTTTCAAAAGGCTCTTTATATCACAGCTGTGCATTGTATGTAAAAAGCTCAGATCCCCGGGCACAGTCTAATCCCTGGGTGAGAGCCCAGAAAAGGGCAGGTGTCATATCTATGGCATTTATTTATTGTAAATGAAGAAACGGCTCCTGCCTCTGGCAGGGAAACATTTTAGAAGGCAGACAGAGGGTAGAAAAAAAATCAAACCTGTGTTAGTACAAAGCTGAATTTGTGTTACGAAAACACAAGACAGGGTTAACAGTCTGTTACTAACATGCTGCTCGGTACCTGGCGTTTCCATCTCACATGGAGAATGCACGACGGACATGTGTGGATAACTTGCGTCCTGGTTACTCTGAACTGTTTAGACACAGAAGTACTACAAATGACAACAGGCAACATTACAGATCACTGCAATTACTTGAGAACAGTGAAACCTGCCTTACGAAATCACTCAAAGTCACAACCAAAAGATTGATCACCACGCGCAGACTGGGCCCCAGCTATCACACAGAAAGGCACAAGCCACTCCATGGAACACATAGGCAGGCACTTTAGCATCCTGGAGGCCTTCAGCATTATTTTTAGTGCAGTTTTTGGTGTGTCTGTCTCCTTTGTGAAAAGTACACATTTTTTTTCCATTAAAGTATTTCAGTCATCAGCCAAAACATTCCATTTTCAGGTGTTTTTTCAAGAGAAGTAAAATATTATGTGGAGAACAATTATTCTAATGAAACCTGTCATTATAGTAAAGCCTCAATTTTCTGTTGAAAAGCAGTTAAACAAGGAAGTAAAATTT
This sequence comes from Brachypteracias leptosomus, assembly GCA_013401335.1. Taxonomy (NCBI): domain Eukaryota; kingdom Metazoa; phylum Chordata; class Aves; order Coraciiformes; family Brachypteraciidae; genus Brachypteracias; species Brachypteracias leptosomus. The sequence continues at coordinate 48,867 of VYZX01026072.1, forward strand.
CACCCAGCACAGAGAGGTCTTTCCTGATCTGTCTCCAGGCAAGAGAAACATCCACAGCACTTTCCCAAGGGAGGGCTTTCCTCTAGGAACCGATTATGACTGAGTGACTGTCCGAGCACCATACAGGCTTCACATTTCCCTTCTACCCTTTCCTGCAGAACAGGGTAGGCTGGCTCCATACAACAAAGCACAAGCTTCACTCAAGCCCATCATAAACACTCATGAAGCAAGGGGCAAAAAGGGGAATTTTCTAGCTGCTTCATCTTCAAGTAGCACTTTCTAGGTCACATGCAGACCTTGGGGAAAAGCTGATGTTTGCTGACCACTGTGCCATTGGACTTTGTAGAACAGATGAACGAGCTGAATCTGTTGACATTCTCTGAGGAACCTCTCCCAACATTTGTTTTAGAGGAATTACATCCAGAAAGACCATAGCAATAAAGAAACAGGATGCCCATCAGAAGCTTCAGTTTCTGAACGTTTTGCTGCAACAGAGCAGGTAGGTGTTTCAGCCTTTCCTGCTGCTTTCTGTTTATTGGAGACGTGAGATTTTTTTTCAATAGTTACTGCATCTATGTCAGAGACTATATGCTGCTATTTCTGAGAAGATATATTAAAAAAACCTCTCCAGACTCTACATTCTAAGAATTTTTTTATTCCAAGTTACTGCTGAAAAAGTACTTCAGCTTTTAAACTATATATACCCACATGTCTGAATTCTGTTTGGAATTTTAAAAACTGATTATTGTTTTAAATTGTTATTTGTTCTCAGTAACTTGTCAACACCAGACTGATAAGAATCTGTGCAGCCCCATGGGTTTCTTTAGCTGTCTATAGGTGCATTTGTAAAGGCTGTGAAACTCTGCAGGAATTTTAAATTCTGAGGAAACGTGTTTGCAAAGTAGTTTCCTGCACCTTTCAACATGCCTGGATGCACAGTGTGACCAACACCTTGCTAAAGGGCTAAATTTTAAAATAAACAACCTTGTCACTGACAGAAACTGAAGGGAAGGATGGAGAAAGCTACAGAATGCAACTGAGGACTGGTGACAAAGGACACCTCCCATGATTTTTAAAGCTGATTTTGTCTTGGACAACACACTAGCAGGAATATTCCTAATCCTAAACCAAGTTTTCCTGGTGTGAAGAACCTCCGGTATCGGGTGGAAGTGCCTTCAGACAATGCCTCAGCATGTGCGCAGAACACACATGGGGACTAACACATGTACTTCAGTGATGTGTGCCCACAAAGGACCCAAACTAATGGCAAATAGCAGCTCCTTGCCCATAGAAGGGGAGGGAAGCGAGAAAGTTGTAAGAGAGATTACATGGAATTAAAAGATTGTATTTTTTCTCAAAAAACTAGGCCAAGGACAATCTGATGTAAATTGCTGTATGCAGAAGAAGCGGGCAATGAAACTGGCTCATAACCTCATTCTACCAGCAACGGTGCTGGCTCGTCTGCATGGTTGGAGCTGGGTGATTTTAATGACAATTCAAGCTCACGCTGAGCTCCAGAGTGGAAATCTAAAACCAACCTCCTTCAAAGGCCAGATGTGTTTAACTTCCAAGGTTGTGGTTTTGACTTTCTCTCTTTTCAGGTTGTGGAAATGCCAAGATCAAACTGAAACAGCTCCGGGATTTTTGTAGGCAGGGGACAAAGAAGTACCCTGCATGCTCAGCACATTATCCTCAAGAGAACCTCTCTGCAAAAAAGGAAGAGCCGACCTGCAAGCCCCATCTTGGGCACTACAAGCCCACACATCTGGGCCCAGCCTCCACGTAGCTCTTTTACAAGTCTCTATTTGGAGGGGGCCCAATCACAGCCAGCCCTCCAGCACATCTACTCTTCAGGCAAATGTGGTCCTCCAATATGGGGCTGGAGGGGAATCCAGCTCAGAGCCAAGCTCAGGCAAAGCAAACGTCAACCTTGTCTGGAGGCAAAGGAGAGCTTCCAGCAAGAAGTTTGGGAGTTTCCCTAGGACACAAAGAGCACAACACAGATTCTGACAGGCAGAAATTCAGCTGCATCTTCCTATCCTTCTTCTGAAACAAGATGTCCTGTGTCATCTTAGCTTTGAGGGACTCAGCTCTGCTCTGTGCAGAAGCTGAAGTATAGCTCAGGGCTACTTGCTTCCAGAAGTGTCTCTCCAGCCTTTATCTCATGTAGCTCTGTCCAAACCACCTCCAGCAGGCTATATGTGTGTGCTTGTCTGCCACAGAGATTCAATCCATCTTGAAACAGCAGTGTCTTTCCCCCTCATCTGGTGGCTCAAATCCACCACCACATCATTGATATTTTTAGTGCCAGTATCCCAGTTATGAGTTTTGTTTGCTTTTAAGAAAGTGCCTTAAACTGAGCTCTCTGTGTCCTTTCCACTGATGCTGCTTTCTCTGGAGTACCTCATCTCTGGGCTTTGGTTTGGTAATGACCCAAGCTCACTGCATGATAGCAGAAACCATGTGAGGAGCGAATGCAGAGCAGTTCTCTGCGTGTTCTTGCAGTTTGCTTCACCAGCATGGAAATACTGCCACTTCTCTACTCTCCATCCAATTCTCAACAGTGCAGCTGATAAAGACATTTAAAGGCATGAAAGGAAATGAAAGCACCCCGTCCCACTGGAAGCCACTGGGAGCTGGGTACTGAACCTTCATTTGTGCTTTTGGAAGTCTTCCTCCAGGGCTTTAGTGCAGCAGTGAACAACTGACGTGCAATCTATTCACTGTTCTTCCCCACTTATTTCACCGCTTGAAGAGAGGCAATAAAACTAGGGACTTCAGCTCAGCAGTTTTGCCTGATTTGCCAATTTTTGTTGCTGTTCTGTGTTCCAGCATCAGGACTTTTACAAATTTTATTTTTATTGCTATTGTCAGCATCCCAGCACATAAATGGGAATGCAGTGCTACCCTGCAGGACACCAGCATCAGTGCTGGCTGGTGGCAGAGCTCCCAAATAAACCCTGACATCTGGACACTCTAGGAACAAGCCTTTTAAAAAACATCCATAAGACAAAAGGGATTCCTTACAGCTGATGGTGTTCATGTAGGTATCAGTTATTTTTTCTTCAATCTTTTCATTTTTGTAGTATTTGGTCTTTTTGCATGACCTGGGAATCTGCAGGAATGTTCTGTCCCACAGTGCAAAGCAGAAGGTGGGGGCAGAACGTGTACTTCCTACTCTGAGACCTGCCCTATGTTCTATGAGATTTTTGGAGAATCTCTCTGGTCAAATTACACAAATTACAAATTGCTGTCTGGCTTATCCAGGTTGTCACAGCTTCTGAGGCTGAGACTGTCACTCTACAAGGCACTGAAAATCTGCCTCTTTAATTACCTCAGTTTCCCTGTCCGTAAAGGGAGGATAAGATCTTCCATGTCTGAACTCTAATATTTGTAAATTGTTCTGAGATTATGGGATAGTTGGAACTATTTATAGTAATGCAAAATGCCATTTCTATTAGGTGCAAGTTGCCACGCAATTAAAATATACTGAGCATCACAATATATAGCAAATGGGACATCTTGTTTTACATCAGCCAAGAAATGGTATGTGGCTCTGTGCTTCCTAGTTTCTTATTTTATATTTTTTTCCCTGAAAAACTCATTAAGGAAATGTACTGGGCCAGATTGTGATGCTTAGCAAGAGTCGTAATCTCGCTCAAAGTTCACAGCCCACAGGGAAAAAGATGTCCATGTGGGCAAATCAAGCTCCTCTCCCCACGGCTCTACAAAATGCAGAGCTCTACAATTTGTCCTCAAAAAAAGTGGGATGTGAACCACAGTTACAGTCCTTCTGCACCTCTTAGAGGAGATTTCCATTCTGTGGGTAAACATAAAAACCAGTCTCTGCTCCTAGTATTTCCAGAAAAGGGGAGCAGAAGATAAATCTCAGTTTTCCTCGGCTGCCTTCTACAGAGTGACCAGGGAGAACTTTTATTGGCTCATTTCCCCTACAAATGAATTTATTTTGATTCTTTCCAAAGAGTTGCATAGAGTCTGTCCCCTTTTCTGTCTGGGAGAGCTTTGCAAGAGGCCGTTTGGACAAGATCGCCACAGTAATTCAAGTCACTTGCAGACAATTTGTAAATCCTTACAGTGTCCCAGAATGATTCACTATTTTTCTAAGAATATGAAGCAGTGTGTGTGTGTCTGTTTGTGAATATGCATGTTCATGAAAAGTGAAGACAGGCAGTTCCCCTAGGCCCAGAGGCAGGAAAAAAGATCAGCACAGATTTCTTCTCTGTTGTGTAGAGGATTTTGTGATACTTCAGTTGTTCCACTCCTCCACATTTTAGGTTTTAAGTGAACCCAAAGCAGAAGGTAGCAGTCTTGTTACTTTCCAGGTCTCCTACAATACACTCTGGAAGATCCAGTCTAACATGTTCCAAAGGTATAATCCTATGTAAATAACTTATTCAAATAATGATCATTGGCCTTGGCTTCAGCAACGCAGGAGAAGAGCAATTAAAGCCATCCCTCATCCTAGATTACAAGGCCTAAACTTAATCTCCATTAAGTTTTCAATACGATTAGTTTTATATCAGCTTTCAAACCAAGCAGCACCTTGCTGGTAGTTTCTGGATGAACATACATTAACCCAAGCAGGTTCAGAACAAGGAATCTACAAATCCTAGGATTTGGAATGATTTCATAAAAGCTATCTCAAATATTCCCCATAAATACCCATGCAATACAAACTAACTCCAAAGGGAAGGCTCGTGGGAGTGAAAATCAGAACAATCGCTGGAACAAATGTTCAGGATTTGCTTGGGACTGTAGTCCAAGCCCTCTTTTGGATACAAGTAATAAATCCATGGAGGCTTTCACTGCCTATACTAAGTCTGGAACCTTTTAGTATTGAGTGCCTATACCATAACCTCTCCTTTCTTCACATTATTTAGGCTACTGCTGCAGGTGCTAAAAATTATTTGCTTCTTGCTGTTGCATTTACAGTTAGGTAAGAAATGTTACATACTACTCAGTTAAGCAATTAGAAGACCATACCAACATGTACTGTGGTGCATGAGAAAAAGAAAAGCAAACAAATCCTTTCTATGCTTTTCGTAACTTTTTGGTAACAGGAAAGTTGACTGGGCATTCCTTGGGAGTCCAGGGTCCCCCCTTGACAAGGGGGAGAAGAGACTGTTGGTTATAACAAGTTTTCAAAGGAAGAATCCATCTTTCACTAGGTAAGACATTTTCCTCGTCTTGCCTGCCCAACAATCATCCCCTTTGCTATTATACTTGCATACCCAATGGTACCTCCCTCAAAAGGTTTTGTTAGTCTGATTTGTCTGACTAAGAAAAGGTCAACTGTAAGAATAAATCTAGGGAGGCTGCAAGTACAAACACTCACTCAGAAGATGTAAAAAAATTATCCTGTTCTGTGCTTGTAGAAACCAGTCTTCCCACAAGTTTAAGAGTCCAAATCCCACATGAAGGGAAGAGAAAGTCATGTGAGAGGTTAAAGAAATCCAAAGTAAACATGAATATTAGCTTTGTTGTACAGTCCTGTAAAACAAGCTGGGAAAAGTTACTCTTTGGGTTGGTTTGGTTATCAACATCTCTTGCCATACTGCAGTGACCCTTTTGACTTTAATTTCACCACAATGTATCAGCTTCTGTTGTCTCTCCAGCTTAGTGTCAGCATCATTATTAAGGTGCTCTCGCAGGAGATGCAATTAGCTCATGTGTTTTTAACCCATGCTTCTACAGTAAAAAAACCCTGAGATACACAATACAAATAATAATAATTATATACAGTCTAAATAAGCTTTGGGACAGCTGTGCCCAAACAGTATTACAAGCTTTGTTTCTTATGGGATGAGAATGAGGCTGATTACTTTATAACCACACAACTTATCCTACCTTGCTGGCTTTCAGTATCTCAAACATTAGAGGCAACCCTTGTGTGATGAGCTCCTCTGTGTACTCTTCTTCCTGAATGGACTTGAATTCCTTTAGCAAGCACTGGATGAGGGGTCGCCTGTGCTGCTGGAAGGATGTGCGCAAGGACTCCAGCCATGTGTGCAGTGTCCAGGGAACACCTAGGGATGGAGGACAGAGCTCATTTACAGCTTCAAAGAAGGATGTTGTTCTGCTTTTTTACCTTTACTTATGTTAAGATTTTAAGCAATAGCTGCAAATAACCCTAGAAATCAGATTCCTACTTATTGCCAATTGAGAAGGCTGGTAGTTATCAGGACATCCCAGACCTAATGCACAGAGGCTTTCTTCCAAATGCTAAGAGAAGACTGTGGTCTCTCTGCTCATCTAGCTTTCAGCTTCTCTGCTGAGACTGCCAATTTGTGGTAATTGCTGTGGTGCTCTGTGATGCACATGCTTTTTGGAAACTAGATTTACACTAGCTCATTTGTTGAATGCGGCCCTGGAGAGACATTAAATGGTAAAAAACCCAATTTTGGTCACTACCCACCTGGATTCAAAGTGGTGGTCTTCGGATTAAAACTTTCTTTAAGCGCTACCCCATGTCCTCTCCTGATCATTACTATTTTCCCTAAACAACACTGGGCAAGTTAAGCAGATCAGCCTTCTCAAGTAGTGTGTTGTGGCAGAACCACTCTCCAGGAACTTAAAGGGAACTGCTCCCATGTACTGAGTGAGAAAGCACATGGAGCTAATGTACCTCTGCAGGCATTAGGCTGGATGTGACCCAGTTTCTGCTCTTGCAGAACAGAGTGGGAGGAAATGCAAACCTGGTGTTTGGCTATAAAAGATTTTTCCTTCCGTTTCAGCAAACGTCCAGCACCTGGAAAGCAGCCCCGTCACTTTCCTCTCGTTCATTGCCAGGTCTTTGTCTGCTCAGCCCACTCAGTGAGCCACCACTCAGACCACCACAGACTCTAACCCATGCTACATGTCCCCAGGGGTGAAGCACTGCACCAGGCAGAGGCATGTTGGGTGCTCAGGTCTCTCTCTCTGAACGCAGATCAATGAGGATGGCAAATACACAGGCCAGACTGATTCCCCTCCACGCTATGCATCCACTCTCCCCACAGGCCGCAGCGACTTCCCAGCAGGATGGTGTGATGTTCAAGTCCTGCATTGGCAGAGTTGGCACACCAAGAAGCCAGTTCCCTGCTCCTGCCCTCAGAGACACATAAACCTCAGAAAAGAAAAATGTTTTAATGGTGGATTGCTTTACAGCAGAGTGCAAAGAGGAGCTGTTGGAGGTGGCCCATGACAGCCAAACACTGCCCCAGAACCTTACCATGCAGCTGTGAAGATCGCTGCTGGTGGAAACCACCCCGTCCTGCAGAAAAGCACCAGTGGCCCCTGAATGGGGTACACAATGGAGCCAAAATGTGCTTGGAACTTGTCAGATCCCCCATCACCTTCTGCTTCCACAAGAGTTGAGGAAGGTGCAACTGTAATCAGTTTATGCAACAGCATCTCTCTTGTTGAGAGAAATGCATCTCTTATAGCGGTCCCTCCCCAGATGGAGAGGAGAGAGGGTGCTGGGACTGACCTATGCTCCGTATGTCAATGGTCACATCCACGTAGCCGTGCTCAGCACTGTGGTACATGGCCTCCTTCAGGGCTTTCAGCTTGGCCTTGCTGTTGCGGCTGGCGCAGAGCGGAGCTGCTGCCGAGTCAGGCAAGTCCGTCCCCTCGGCCAGGATCTCCTCCAGTGACAGAATATCACTCTTCTCCTTCTCCGGCTGAGCAAGCAGCTTACGGAAGACATTCCTGTCAATCATAGCATGACAGAGAGGGAAAGGAGCAGAGAGAGGGAAAGATAGGAAGGGAGAGCAGAGTCAGCAGCTTGATTTTCTTTGTGCCTGGGATATTTGCTGCAATGGGGCAAGTTAGGACACCTATCCAGGAAACTACTCCAATTAATGGGGACTGGCTGAGATCAGTCCTGAGGAAGCACCACTGCTAGCCCACCTGCACTGCCAGAACCACATCTGCAAGATGCCACTGTTGTGACAAGAACCATACAGATGTCGCAGGAGTAGCAGCATCTCATGGGAACAGAAACCCATGAGCTAAATGTGACTCAAGATTTCTTCCCACAACCAAGGAAGGCTGAGGTGCCTCTGGACAAGCTCTCAGGACTTTCATCACAAGGGCCACTTGAGAAGGGAGCTGCTTGGAGCTACCAAAAGCACCACCACTCGATTAACAATCAAAGCAGTCTGGGAAAGCTGGAGCGGCTAGACATTCAACAAGGACAGTCAGGGCAGGTTTGAGCACAGCTGAGGCTACTCTTCAAAGCCATTTAGTTGGGCCATCAAATAGCAAAGCCCAAACCCAAAGACCTGGTGCTCTCAGGTTTGTACCAGTGTAATCTCATCAATCTCAACAGAGCTACTCCTGGTTTTGCAGCTGTGAGAAGAGAAACCAGGCTGACCCCCATCCCACCTCCCTTGTACTCTGACCTCCTCCCTATGCCTGCTCAGACTCCAGCGTGGGGTGGCTGTGGGGCGTGGCATGTCCCAAACAAATTTGCAGCAGAAAGGGAAGGAGAGGTGAGTGTGCATGAGTGGTCTACAGGTAGAGCCAGGGCCTGCAACATGCACAGCAGACAAGCCAAGGAGAGCCCCAGGTCCTCCTCGGGCACACGGCTCCCACTCATGCCAGCTGACAGTGAGGCCGGAGCAGTGAACGTGACACTCCGATAACCAAATTGTCCTCTCTGTCCCAGGGATCCCTCTCAGGCTCCAGATGGGCAGCGCTGTGTGAACCCGCCCTGACATGCCGTTAGCATGTTGTTAGACTGGCAGCTTGTCTCTAAGCAAACAGACGGTAGGTACTGTCTCTAACCTGTATCTATGTTCCTCTGGATGGCTACAATCAGAAAAGTAGGAACGTGAAGATCATAATACTAATCCATTACACTGCAGTCAACTCCTGAGCGTTGCAAGATCATGCATGTCAGGTGCTCATTTCATTACTTATATTTTTAAATTTGCAGCATACATACAACATTAAGACACACAGGACTTTACAGTAAACACGGATGCAGAAACTCTACTCAACAAAAATTAAGGCTGCAGTAGTACAGACACGATTTACTCAAACTTGAGAAATATGTCAAGAAATTCAGAAGGAACGTCTTTAGCATTCCTTTCTGCTGTCACATCAGCTGCCATTTAACAACCAATTGCATTGCAACACAGTACAAGGAGTCCCCTTCCTTTTCTTTAAAATCAGATATCAAAAAGCAGCTTGTACCACCAACTGGTTAAATTCACATGCCAGCAAAAAGCCTTACATCCCTGCTCAGCTGGTGGCATGTTCAATTGTTCATGCAGAACTTTCACCCATCTGCTCAAACCAGATGCCCAGGCAAAAAATAAGTACTTGAAGGATGCCACTAGACTTGTTTCCACTCTACCTGTGTCCATGTGCAGCAGCCTGACTGAAAGAGTTCATGTCACCTTGTGGAGTCATGGAAATGCCGTTCCTGTACATTGTTCCTATCATGGGATCAGCTCCTCGCTCCAACAGCAAACTGACCAGTTCAAAATTTCCTGCAAGTCAGAGATGCATTTTTACTTTATAAAAAATCCATTATTTGCTCACCTAAACCACAGATCATGACTGAAGAATTTATTGCAGTGGGAGGAGAAAGTCCTTACCAGCAGCTGCTGCCAACTGTAAAGGAGTTTCAGAATAATTTTCCTCTCCATGCTCCAAGGAACCTTCTACCTTTGCTCCAGCATCCAGCAACAGCTAGAAAGAAAATTCACCATTTAGAGCAACTGGGGGTATCACAGTCTTCAGAATTCATGAGCAGTGACGAATGAGAGTCTAATGCTTCTTGTTATCTGCAAACCAGATACGATGAAGACAAGTGACATGCAGACTCTGTCCATTGTTTCACAGAGGCAAATTGATTCCTTTTTTCGCTCATTTTACACTGCCAGACACCAGGAGCACTAGTGTCCAACTTCAGAGCCAAAAAAGTGTAACCCAGTGTTTCTGAACATGGGAAATGGGTAAGGTCAGTGCTAGGAAGTAATGCGCTGAAGATGGAAGTACTGAAATTTAGCCAGACAAGCATCCTTCCTTCATGGTCCTCTAGAAGCCCAGCACCATCCTAAAATGGACCAGATTGCAATTGCCTCCATCTTTTACATACAAACATAGCCAAAAGAAAGGCAATTCTTAACAACCAATTGCAGCGTTAAGTCCAAAAGCTGTGATCTCCATCAGCGACATTTCCATGGAAATAATAATAATAATGCCAAAAAAAAGACTGGCCAAGGAGAGTAGGATGGAGCCTGTGCTCCAGCCCTCTCTTGGCCATTTCTGTCTTGAGGCCTTCACAGTTTTGCTGCTTCATTAAGTGTGCCATAGACACAGCTGTTTTGAAAAAATAAACCTTCTCAGCTTCTGAGATGCCAAAGCACGGAACCAGCATATCCCACACAACACCTCGATAGGGTAAGGAGAGCAAGTGCTTCTCCCCCCTTGGAGCAGCACAAGGGCTGTTGTCCACCTCTCCCCCACCAAGGCAGTGGTTTTGTGTTTGCTAGAATATTATATTGTAAGAAAGTGCAATGAATGAATAAACAAACATATAAAACAAGTGGTCAGGAAGGAGCACAAGGAGTTGTCAGACTTTCTTTGGTGCAACTTTGCTTTAAAATTGTCCTATTTAAACCTCATATTGGTTAAGGTTTGAACACCGTATTCACTATATAATAGGTCTATTATATATCAGTACACTCTAGAAGAAGCAGAAATAACCAATATGAGTATGACAAGAGGATACTGGATTGAGATGGATGTAATTAGAACTGAAAAGGAGAAACAAAAGAATGAGATGCAGGTAGGGAAATACAATAATACCTGAACTACAGGAATATGTCCATGCAACACAGCAAATGTCAGAGCTGTCCAATGGCGGGTCTCAGGGTGGACGGATGGGTATTTATGAGCAGTACTGACAACCTACAAACAAATTAAAGTTATTTTTTTAAAGAGCTATACGTAGTAAAATTCAACCTGCCTGAAAGCCAGGCATGTGAAGGAGTAAGTGAAACAGAAAACCAGGGAAAGATGCTTTATAAAATGATTGGCTTCATTTTTTTCCTGGAAAAATCATCTCAATATTAAAACTTTTCATGCTGATTTGACAGCTTGAATAGGATTCATACCAAATGAAGTCTTTTTACCAACTACTGTAGCTCCATCTAAACCACTGGCCACCAGATACTTTTGCACAAGGTCAAAACATCCACAGCTGGTTACAGCAGCACACACTAGGGAAGTAGGGACAGATCAGGACGCTAACAGCTAAGGACTACTCCCACCGACTTCTCCAGACCATGAATTAACAGCCTCAGGTCTCAGGACTGCTCCAGGCCCAAAGAAATTCTTTCCACATCAATCAGTATGGCTTTTGTCACTGTCGTCATGAAACACACATCACAATCCCTAACCTAGAGCTCACAAGTGTGCTTCCAGGCTCCTCCTCTCCCAACGGAGTTAAAAAGACAGTTGAGAAGTGATGGGGTAGAGTGGCACTTCAGAAATGTTTTAAGAAAACTCCTTTTTACTGCCTTCTCCTGTCTGAGTTGAGTTAAAAGAGCAGGGTGGTGACAGTTAAAAGAGATGCAAACTACATCCTTAGAAAACAAAATCGTATTTTTGACATTGTTCCTTCCATTTCCTACACCTTAGTGTCTGGTGCCTCTAATGTAGATGTTGGGGAAGATGAATAACCCCTCCTTGCTTCAGTTTCCCTGTCTTAAAGATGGGAGTATTAATATTGATGAGATTCACAGAGATGGTGAAATCTAATGAACGTTTTCATTCCGAGACTGCACACTCAGATGGAGTGTGACACTAAAATTCAAAATCTTATTACTGATCTTCAGAGGAGGACTAAAATCAGAATAAAAGATGCTCCACCTCTCTGTCTCCTCAGCCAGCTATGATTTCACTACTTTGTCTGAAGTACTTTTATCCGTGTAGGGGAGCAGGGCCAGTTATTAAATGCTCAGCTGCATTAGCAGCTTGCATTTCCAAGCACCACATGCAGCGTTTTGCTAGAAGCACGCAACCAGACCCTCAGTTCCAAGGACAGGGATGAGGGCCAAATCTGAAGAGCCCATGCAGATCACATAGGTTGCTAGAGGAGCGGATCTGCACCAGCACCTGGCTGTTACCCCCCAGATTTGCCAAAGAGAGAGCTCAAAGTGCAACAGAAGTGTGGTGGCTTCTGAGCAAAGGCACAGGGTTCCTTTGGGTCTGGTTTGCTCAGAAGGAAGAGGATCTATCAAACAGCTCGAGCCTTGGGGTTTAGGCTGGGGACTAAGAGCAGCAAAGGGTGAGGATGGGCGGGATCATGGTTCAGTGAACGCATCTAGCTCCTCCTCAAGCACGGATTCCCACCACTGTTTGGGGCAGCTCACGGCAAGCGGCAAAGAAAATGAAGTCATTTTAACTCCTTTGCTCCTTTGTTTTCGTTAGAGATCTTTCCTGCCAGCACGGTGTTTGCAAAAGACCTGTGGTTGACCAGGCTTTTAAGGCCTCAGTTGAGATTTGTTGAGCAGCTACAGGCCCCACTGACTCCAAAGCAAACTGCAGCTTCTCAGCACATCTGGAAATGAGTCCATTTTTGTTAAAAGATGGGCAATCAAAAAGGGAGGCATCCAGCATTTCAGGCTACTTTTGGAAACATACATATATATAACATTTCCAAAGTGAAAGGGGGAAAATGATGCAAGCACCTGACAGAGTATTTATTTTTGTTCATGGTTGATTTGTCTTTTTTTTGCTGTAATTGCCCAATTTGCACAGTTGGTTGTGGTGTGCACAAATCATCTTATAATTGCACACCATAATTATTCACAGTTCTTGTCCCAAAGTGTTTTCATTTGATTTTAGAGCAAACACTCTACAGAAATGAATCAGGGAGGTTCACATTCCTCACTGGAACTGTTCTTTCAGATGTCAGCAGTTTCAGGAAGACAAAACTGTTTAAATTTGCATTTGGTTCAAGTCTGGAAGATTACTGGAGCAATTGGGAGAACTGCTCCTAATGAAGATTTGTCCTAGGAACCAAATAATGCCATCTCACCTCTAAGCCAAAGACAAGGTTAAAGGAGAGATCAGTCTCCACGCCCATCCAGTCTTTGGTGTGCCTATCAAGAGTGCTAACAAGGATTAGAGCATTCAGTTACTGCCAGCCCTTGAGGGTGGTGTGCTTGAATGTGGGGGACTGAAATCATCAGGTGATTCCACATAAGCCACCAAACGTCAATCAGATAGTAATGACTACCAGTCTCTTACAGGTGACATCCATTTCCACTTTTAAATTAGATTTTTTAAAAGTGCAAAATGCCTGGCTGAAAGCAGTGACTACAATTTATCAGCTCACTCAAGTCCAAACAGAACAGATGGAACACAGATAAGTGAAGCAGACAGCTTAATTTACTCATGACCTCAACAAATTGAAACTAGAATCATTAACAAATAATTCTTTCATGGATTTTCAAACGGCTCTTTAAAAATGTACATACCTGCTTTGCACAGTCAGACCACAGTCTGTTTGGTGGACAGATTGTGTAAGTTTGTGATGTGCATTCATCAAAAAGACATTTATATTCTGGAAGCTTCAAGCTCCTCATCCAACAACTTTTAGCCCAAGGCACTTTGTAAAACAAAACAGTGGAACCTACGATGCATTTGTGTGCTAGGGATGCTTAGCTGGAACATCCTAATGCATAGAAATGCTCAAGCTTTGGCAGATTATCAGGGTATTTCTTTCACCCTCTTCATTTTAACTCAGCTGAGATTCAGGACATCCTTTCAATATCATTAGAGCTATGCTCCGTGCTAGTGCTAATGCCTGTATTCATTTGCAGTGTGCAAACACAACCACATCAGTATTACCTGTGAGGTAAGTCCGATGACTTGGCCCCTTCTGTGCAGCGAATCCCAGTGTTAACCTAATACAGTTTCATTTCACTATTCAAGTGGTGCTGTCCAGGATATGACCAATCTATTTTCTTTTTAGTTCTTGGGATTTTCCCTCTGCTACAGTTTCAGGGGATAGTTTAAGATGTAAACAAATAACAGAACAAAGATACAACCAACAAAAATTCCTCACCTCAGCATTCAGATCTGCTCCAGCATCTAGCAGCATCTGCACCATAGCCTCATCACCCCTGACACAAGCATACATCAGTGGAGTCATGCCCTATTCATATTTTGGAGTTAAAAAACAAAGGAATTGACAAATTTAACACAGAACTCTCTTCGATTTTTTTCAACAATTATTTAAGTATATATCATCAAGACTAAGAGTATGTATTTCATGAAAGCCATTTCCTCTGATACAGCCATGCCCCTCAGACTAGCAAAAGCCAACCATTTTTGTAAAATCTCCATTTTTCTTGTCACTTCTGTTGACTGTGTTTTATAATGTTATCATGAGTGAAACCAGACTGGTCAGCCCCACCTCCATCTTCATATACTATACTGAGCATCTATGTCTTTGGGGCCCCAGCAGAGAAAGGTTTTAATCAAAGCAACCATATTTCCACCAGTATTTTAAAAAGACAACAATTCAATTCAGTTTTCTATGATCACGGTTTCATAAAATCTAACTTTTTAGTTACTGAAAGAGCCTTTAAATAAGTCCCAAGCTCCTCTTAAGATAGGTTAGATTCAGGCACAGCTTTTTCAATGTTAATACCATATGGGGCTGGAAATGTAAAGGCTTTGTATAGCATTTCCTAGCAAACAAGGACTTAATTTTAAATGAAATGCCAGGCAGCATTGTTGCAAGTTGCTGGCTCCAGGAAAACATGGCCCTGCTTGAAGGAAAAGTAGATTAACTGACCCTTCACTACAGAAACACCACAATGCAATTTGTATTTATCTGAAATACCTGCTGCGTCCGACCACCATTTCCCTTAAGATTACCACAGCCCCAGTAATACTTACGAGTCCAGATGAAATCATGAAAAAAATTCATTAAATCTACCATAAATTATAACAGAAAAAGCTGCTTATTAAATACAGTAGGGGGTGTTGATCAACAGCCACCACTTGCTTTGCAGTAAATCTACCACAGCATGCAGGTACCTCTGATCCATGTTTATAGCCTACATTGAGGTCCCCTGTTAAATCTGCCATTAGACGATAGCCCATTTGCTGTTTAACCTGAGTGCTCCCATGAAGTGAAGTTATTTTCAGAGAAACTGGAAGTGCTCAGCATGCCCAGACAGAGTCATTACACCGTTCTTCCTAGCAAGAGCCCAACACCACTACTTTTGGTGAACTACCCCATTTTTTCTGTTTGCATGCAGGACTAAAGGTAGTGGGTGCTTATGTATGGAAGGGCTACTCACACAGAGGAAATAGAAATTAAGGTTTGTCCTTGCAAGGTACTTAGATCTCCCCTGAAACACACTGAACACTTCACAGGATCAAATCTACAGTGTACTTATGGAGATACAGAGTAAGGGAACAGGCATTTGGGGTCTCATGTCATTATTAAGAAGAAGTTCACCACAGGCAAGCAGAGGTCTTGGGTGACTGGGAGTTACTTGCAAAGGGAATCTAAAACTACTTCAGCTACAGTCAGTGGCAAAACATTGCCTTCAGCAGTCAATAAAAACTCCAGGAACAAGCAGTACCATGAGAATTAAAAAAAATTGTGTTTGGGCCTTGAAACACGGGGATGGGATGGCAGCTTAAAATTAAATACATGTTCTTTGAGCTATTTTTTTTTCAGTTTCTCTAAGTGGCATAATTCAATAATTAAATCAAGTGTTTAGCACAAGGAGTTTAATCAGATCTGAAGAAAAGAATTTGAGAAGTCGGTCCTGGGTCTCCCCCCTGCAAGATGCAGCACGTGGGCAGAACCCCACAGCAATGCCTGGAGCAAAGGGTCTGCCTGGGGACCACACAGGATATTTTGGCCCTGCTGAAGCTGAAGAATGACTTACCACTGACCAAAAGGGGCCCAGAATGTCATGCTGCAGTATCAGAGTTTTAAAGAGTGTATGAGGTTCCTAATCTCTCGCTCCCTTGCGCTGCTGCCCCTGTGGCTTTGGCCTCTGCCGGTCTCCCCTAGGCTCACTATGCAGCTCAGCCTTGTGCTGCAGCATCACTCAATCCCCCTCTCTTTGCACGTGTGAGGAATGGACGTGTGAGGAACGGATTTTTAATGAGTCCATCATTAGTGTTCAACACACACAGAGGAACACCTACCAACGTGTGCAATCAACGCAAAGGGCATTTGGCTTTTGGCAAAATAAAAAAAATCACTATCTTTCAGCCTTTTATCACTTAGAGCTCTGTCCTGCAAGATGTGGGATCCTACATATGGCATATTTGATCCAGTGAAGCATTTAAGCACAGGCTTAACTTTCTCTCAAATAGGATGTAAGCACGTGTTCAGAGTTAAGCATGTGATTAGGTACTTTGATGAATCAAGCCAGAGTGTTCCCAGGTTTCAGACTAGAAGACAGAGGAAATATGCTGTGAAAAGTTTCCAGGTTGAGAGTAACTTAAAATAATAATAATTTTGAAAGTATAATGCATGAAGCTTGGCATGAGCAGTCTAATAGTTTTTTTTTTCAGGGAATACTGCCCTTTTCTAAAGCTTTTCTAAATGGACTCAGACTAAAGCTACTGAACAGCAACATAACTCACACTCCTGGAGCAACTTTCATCTTAGAAACTCACTAACCCTCCAGTTCCTGTCCCAAGTGATGACCTCAGGGGCAGCAGCTACCTGCCTCCTGCCAAAGAGGATGCCCCAGCTCTGGGAACATGCAGTGATACTTCCATCATGGCCACCAGATAATTTAAAGGACTCTGCTTCAAAAGGAAACAGTAGTATTAATAGCTGTGTTCTCCTTCTGGGAAGGGGAAACCACTTTGATGAGCATCACAGCCCAACAGATTGCTGCTGGTAAGTAACAGGTTTATCCCTGGACATAACCACCAGCCTCATGGAGGTCTAACTCCAGGGAAATTTAGGCTCCTCAATTGGTGGCTGTTGTCCACAACGACCAATGGAGGGGTAACAGTGCAGAGATACTTTCATATCTGGAAGGTCAGTTCAAACTGGGTTGAAGTCAGAGTGTCAGCAATTTCCTGCTGAGGGTTTGGTGGTGCAAGTGAAATGCATTGCAGATCGCAGGGCACTGTTCAGTGGGGGGAGGTTCACCTCACAAAGCCCTGCCCACACCACTGTTCATGGCATTGAAGCAGCTTTAAGTGTTCAGATCAATGCTAAGCTCTCTTGGGCTCTTCTTCTGTCTTCACTTGACTCAGTTCACTGTTAAGAAGATTTCAGGGGATGCATTCACCCTCATGGTGAGTTACCTCAACAAATCAATACAACTCAAAAAGACCAAACTTCACATAGTTGCTCACCTGGCAGTGCTTTAACTCAATGCAAAGTGATGCAGGGAAACTATTAAGGTCCTGTCTATGTTTAGCTGAAACCTGGGGCTTGTTTTCTGTGATAAGCAGACAAAACTCTCACATTTCACAGTTGCTTCTTTACGTTCCTATCTTGTTACCTGTTCACTCATGCTGTTAATCCCATCCGGCCCCAGCAAGGATATGGCTTGTTTAACCAGATCCGTTCGGCCACAGTTGAGCATCCGGAAACCCAGGTCCTGCTTGAACTTCGCTTCAGTGGCAACTGCATCCAGCTTCCGAGATGCACAGAAACAGTCGTCGATTCTGTGGACAAGAGAAATAAACTCGCTCGGAGGACAATCAGAGGACAGACCTCACTGTCCCTAGGAAAATAATACTTTGCCCTGTCTTTGAAGGATGTAGGTCATGCACACATTCATTCTCCTTTGACCTGTATATTTGAGGGAAGTGATGAATGGGAAATGCTAATGCAAGCTAATGGAGATTGCCCTTGGTCTATCTTTCATGGGACAAGTTGTATATTTTATAAAAAATTGGGAAAAAAAGCGCACAGCTTTCACTTGATTTTGTTTCCCTGCTTAAGCAATGGACAACCATTTTCATCACAAGTTTTCTCTCTGTATGGTGAGTTTATCTGGTCCCCCTTGATCTCTGAAAATTTTCAGTGGCTTCATTAAGCTTTGAATTTACTCCAAATGGATGTATAATCATTCAAAGAGAAAATAATGTCACTCCAAATCTCTTCAAAGATCTTACCAGCACAGCCAGTAACAAGGAAGCCTTTTTGGAGCAGAAAGTGCAAGTAGCAGAATCCCAGACTGACTGAGGTTGGAAGGGACCAAGTCCCAAGGTCACCTGGTCCAACCCCCCCTGCTCAAGCAGGGTCACCTGTAGATTATGGCACCAAGCAGTCAGAGAAGGCAGTCTTGTGAGGTAATTGTGACAAAATCCTTTCTGGCTGTCTAACAGATGAGATGTCATGTCATTCTTTTAAGGTCTTATTCAAAAGATCTCCAAACTGTAAACTGCTCAAGATATCCATTTCAAATGGAAGCAGAGTTAGGAGTTATTTAGCCAAGATGTGAATCTACAGCTCCAGAGAGAGACAGGCAATTCAAATCTGATGTTTGTCCAACTCAGTTTCATCTTATTAAAAGACAAATTTACTTTTCTTTCATGCTGAGGAGTGTCTGGGGCAGAGGGTGGAGAAGAAATCCACAGTGCTTTTGGTGTGAACTTGGATAAAGGATTGTTTGGAAAAACATCACTTTCATTCTCCAAAAATGCTAGGTCAGAAAATGAGGGGTTACTCATGAGTGAAAAAGAAAATAAAGATCAAAAGTGAAAAAGTCAAACATACATAAAATATTTGTTTTCCATTTCATATGTAAAAAAATGCATCAAACCAAAAGGAAAATAGAAACAGCACTTCATTATCATTTAAATTCTTCTTCAAAGTTCTTTATCAGACCTTTATAAAATATATAACACTGCTTAATATTTAACATAAGTTTGCAATGAATATGCTTGTTTATATAGAAGCAGTGGTATGTACTGAGCTCCCTCTTTCAACAGAGGAAGGAAAGTGAGACGGAAAATACAAAATATTTTGATCAAAGCTTCTACAGGACTTAGTACTGAAACCAGAATCTGAGCTCAAGCTTGCTCTCTGTTGCTCTGGGCCATGAGCAGCCCGGAAGACAACAGATACTTTGCCAGTGTTCATTCTACATGCTCAGTTTGGGTTTTGACTGCTAAAAAGTTGATGTCCTAAGAATGCAAACAAGGCATGCTTGGAGATCATTACTCAGGGGAACAAGGATGATGCTTCATCACAACAGTGTGCTGCAAGATTAATGCACAACACTCGGTCACAACAAACACACTGTAACAGCAATAATAGATTCTGCACCAGTATTACGCCTACAACAAAGATGAAGAAAGCAACATGTAGAGCAAGGCTGGGTTTTATGCAGTAGTTTCTAAGTCAATTTAAGGAAAAAGCAAAACTAGCACAGATATACAGGGCTGAGCTCAACGACACCAAGATCCATGGGAGCAATTGCAGCTTCACACATTCACACTGTATGGCACATTTCTGACACAAGAGCTACAGTGACATTTGGTACTTGTTACCCCCATAGCAGGAGATGCCAGAGATCATCTGTGTCCTCCTTTAACGTATGGCAAAGATAAAGCAAGCTCAGAAGTTAGGGGGTGGGGGTTTTGGTGCACAGAAAGAGAGTCTGGACCTCCCAGCTGCAGCTGGCCTCTTCCAGATGACTGAGCTGAAAACGAGGTGGTTCTTCAGCAAAGTGCAGTTATGGAAAGATCTAGACATCCTCCAAGGACTGCAGAGGTGTCTGCCACTATGAATCACTGCCTGTGTTAAGTCACTGCTTCATCATTTGTACTGAGGTGTACAACATACACACTGAATAAAATGGGTCAAACTCAGTGCTGGCAGAAATAGGCAGAGCTCCATTGACGTCAGCCCAGCTCAGTGCAAAACGATAGTTGATGATCTCTTTAAAAAAAAAAGCCAGATTTTGATCTGGGTTGCACACACACACAAGGGAGGAAGAAGGAATAAGGACCTATCACACCTATCCTGTATGGGCTGCCCAGATCTCGGCTTTGGCATGGGTTCAGAAATTCCTTCTCTATAAGTTAACTCCTCCATGAGTTGGCTCTGGTTCCCTAAAAGCACATCAGTTCACCTGCTTATTATAGCCAAGGAAGGGAACTCATAAATCACTACTGATATTTGGTATCAGCAAATTAGTACTGCTCAACCAGCTTGGGTGCATAAGGGGCTTGGTCCAAGGGCTCTGGGATGCTACAGCTGTACAAACACTGCAACAAGAACATGGATGCAGAGGAGTGCCTGTGCTGCAGGGCTGCTAAAACATCAGCTGTGATAAAATGTCATCTAAACTTTGTGACACCAAGTACCACAAAGCAAGAAACCACAACTTAGTAACACTACCAGTAGCCCATTGCCTTTTTATACCCCAAAAAGGACCCATCATGAGTGAGTTACAGTCCCTATACACGGGACATAACAAAGGAAACTATATGGCAAAATTTGACATAGACCATTGCTGGTGCCACCATTGTCATCTGTTGACTAATAAAAGGGATAGTGATCAAACTGGAGAGTTTAATAAAACAAGAGCACGATGCAAGGGAAAGGAACAGAGGATGCTTCAGAAGAGAAAGCATAGCAATGTCTTGAAAAGCCAGAGAGATGAATGAGTTAAGGAAAAGGAGATTTAACATGTACAGATAAAAAAGCAGTGAAGAGACAGATCAAAAATGATCAGGAACTACAAATACGGAATAGGAGAACATAGCATCACTTTTACCACCAAAGAAAACCAGCTGGGAAGATGGTACAGTAGAAAGACCGAGCAGTCGCATTCCAAAATGAAAACTGATAAATAATTAAAAAACCCACTCCCAAATCCATCAAAAATCAACCCCAAAACCCCACAGCACTGCATTTGCTCCAAAGTACCCTTTCATATCATTAACTGCATAATGTTGACTCCAACAGGAGCAGAGACTCTCTGCTCCATATTACACTGTAAAGGGGATGCTGCTCCATCATGGGCACCATTCAGAATCACAAACATTAAAGGATGCAAGATAAAAAAGGAGGAAGGGGATAGGCACCCAGGTTTGACTCACTTAAGATTTCTTAATTTTGGACTGCAACAAATACACTGACAAGCTATGAAGAGGTGGGAAAGAGATTGGAAGATGCATGACAAACAAGGCTGATGGGGAACAGTTGAGTCAGCTAAATAGGGTCACTTTTAGAGCTGTGAACCTGTGCCTGCAAAGCAAGGGAAGCCAACGTAAGCGCAAACAGAGCTGGAAACCTCCCCAGCTGCACAGTCAGTTCGTGGCCCTTTTGTCAAAAAGTTTTTGTGATCCTTCCAAGCACACAGGAGGCTGACACTGGCCTGACAGTGGGATGTTCCCTCCAAGGCCACTTTAGTTTGTTGCCAGATTCTGACGGCTGCCAGTGCTCACACAGGCCACCCTTTCCCCAGTACCTGACCCCACAGAAAACATGCTTTTTCAGCCAAGTGACAGAGAAGACTGATGGGAGGAACAGAAGACCACAGGGGGCCAATGCTCTTCTCCCCCTCTTTTCCCTAGGGACAGTAGACAGTCTCAGGATGGCAGGACATCACCAACCCAAAGGCTGGCTAGGGTCAGGTGAACTTTGAGGTCCCACAGAGGTGATACAGTGATAAAGGTAGGACTGACCTTTGAGGGTGATATCCTCTCTCAAAAGACTGAGCCTGTTCTGGATTTCCCTATTTAGCAACCTGTGGTGCTGGGCAGGCTCCATGGCACCTCCACCACTATACACAAGCTCCCACTCCCAGAACTGAGAAGTAATATGGTTGAATTAATAACATTCACTGATCATAGTCCTTGTGCTCAACAGCAAATCCACCCCTCTAATTCAACAGTTCAATCACACAGCCTGCAAACTCCCTAACTGGTCCCTCCTAGCTTTGAATCAAGCAAACAATTGCCTTTATAAGTAGAAGGAAAATTAGAAACAGGTGTAATCTTCTCAATTTTATATTTGTAGCAAAGCTGTGACTACATTTTTTAACTTGCAATGCAATGCGATTGTCTCCAAATCCTATTTTAATTCCTCAAAGATATTGCTTCTACAGCAGTTATCTCCATGATCATTACAGTGTTGCCACTGCACATAATTAACTTTACTGTGGCTTTATATGGGGAATGCCATGGTAACATTAATTATTTGCAAATGGTCACTGTCAAATGCTTCATGGTCACCATGACACTCCCGTACTCTGAAATACTCAAACCTCTGAAAGGACTCAAAGATAATCTTCATTTATAATGGGTCTTAGCAGTATGGCAAATTATTTTTATCTTTTCTTCAACTCACATTACAAAAACGTAATGCAGCGCTTCTACAGCAACAATTTAAATGCAAGGTTTGGGGGTTTTTTTGTTTGGTTTTTTTCCATTTTCACTCAGACTGGCTAAGATAGGCAGATCTTTAATAAGTTACTCATGGATTGAATACATTTGGGAGAATGGATGATGTGATGGCAAAGTGTTTCCATCGTAACTGGTAGAAACAGCAGCTCTCTTACTACATAGCTTTTTAATTATGTGTTCTTTGGGAGGGGATTATTGCTATAGTCAGTAGTGGACAAATGCTCTGTAAATGTTACCAAAAAAAGAAGCAGGAACATCTTAATCATGTTCCAGGCTGTATGTGCTGGCATAGCATGCTTATAGTTGATTTAAAAGAAACAGAGTGCAGATTGTGATGAGCAGCAGGACAAATGTTCCCCTCCACTGAAATGAACCCATCATCGTCCTGATAGCCAAGCACCAAAACCTTGTTTGTCCACCCAGGACTTGATCACCAGCCCTTTCAATTAAAAGAACGATAATCTATTAATTAAGTCCATCCTTTTAGCTCTGTGGAGTTTATTCAGTTTGTCTCTGTCCTAAATATGAACAAGGTCTTGAGCCAGAAATTATAGTTCAGCTGGTTGGAAGTCTGGAAGGAGTCACATTTTAGCAAGCAATACACATGCATTTGCAATGCTGAGTTTCTTGGGGTCATGGATCACAGTTTTGATCTGGGTATGCACAGCCTGTAGCACAAAAGGGTCCTGTTCCTTGCCTGGGGCTCTTCAGCAAGACTACAGACACAAATCACAATAGCAGGAGCGGCAGACGATTTGATTTAAATTTGTGAACACTCTTTTTTCCAGTGTGGTGCTTTAAAAGTAACTATAATGCTGATATTAGGATTTTAATAAGAATACTATACTGAGACAATTATTTGCATTCTTAGTTTTGGAGGGAGGGAAACATAAGCACAAACATGTTGTTCAAAGTGATGAAGAGCCCTATTTTTTAATGCAGACATAAAATATTTCCATTTACTTTAATCAGGAGCCAAATTAAGACAAGAAAATAAAAATCATCCAGATATTTATTGTCAAAGGCCTGAGAATAAATTGGTTACAGATACTGGAAAATACATTTAAAAAGTGATGTGACTCAAATCAAGACTCAAATTCATATTTCAAAACATTCTTAATAGTACAGTCTTATGTATATAGGCCAGGAACCATGTTCAAAATTGAATCTGACTTCAGATTTTGAACAAGGCCAACGTACCACAGGAAAATCTGGGTACAGATTCATCTTTCATATAAATAGATCGCACAAGTCTTTACTAATGAGTGGAAGATAATGAGTGGAAGATTATATGTTATCTGTATCCTGATTATTTTATTCAGGAATGTGTATAGAGACAGAGCGTATGAAACAATAATGAACTTGATCACAATGGGAAAAACCCAAGAAGGCTGGAACCTAAAGCCTGCAAAAATACAAATGTGTTCTGCCCTAAAAGTAAAGGTGAACATGAGGACAAGGTCCTCCCTTTCAGTAATTTTTTTTTTTGCTACTGTTGTCTTCAAGCAGCCAGTTGGCAGGAGAGATTGAGATTCACCTCAGGAAACCCATGTTCTACCTTTTAAGTAATAAAATCTCCCTCATCCACTGGCACCACCGGCCCCAAGGGACCGCTGGATTTTGTCAAGTAGCTTTTTTGTTACTGCTTGCTCGTTTGGCATTTTTGTGTCTAATTAATGCAATAGCCATGGCTGGTGTTAAAGGATTAGTGAAAATTTGTGGGGAGAACAAGGACGTTCAAGGAACTAGGCAAACACCAACTGTCCGTACTTAAAAGCGTCTGTATCTAATTAAATAGTAGAATTTCTTAGCAATTTTCTACTCTCTCCCTCTCCAGAAACTCAGCCTTTTACCCAGTGTATTTTAAGACAGAGCAAAGAGCAGTGGAAATATTTTTCTGCCTTCAAATCTCTATTTATTAAAGTCTATTTATATTTTCACGCTCTAGTACAAGCATAGGATTTCCATAAATTCAACATTAAATGTAACTCTTCCTCTTTCACTTTCATGTTAGAATTGCATATGTGTGGTATAGTATTAAGATGACACGGCAAATGGTATAGACTGCTCTGAAAGAACAAAATACATTTTCCCTTCACATATTTCTGTATTTTGCCCCTTCCATAGTCTTAAGAAAACTCCTGGATGAACTAAGGATCCTCTCATGTTAAATAAGCTTCACTCTTGAGGTTGATAATCCTATTTTCCTGGAGAAGCTTCATCAAGAGGGATGGTCTCAGACAGAAAAGCAGACTTAGGTGTTCTCAGGCCAAAGCTTATTGGAAATTAGGACTAATTTTCAATTAAAGACAGGTTTTCAAAGGCACTCAGACGCTGCATTTGCCCAAAGATCTGTCCCGATCAGAGCTGTAAATGCAACTGGGAGCCCTGGGCGAGCTTGAAATGGGGCAGTGGCTGCAGGAGCATATGTGATTTGGGGGGTTAATAAACTGAGTACTATGCTGCAGCAAGGCTTGGATCCATCTATACTTTCAGTTTGAACTTACTCATGACTTGTTAACATTCACATATTCCTGTGTCTGTGCTGCCCTTTAGATAGTGTATTTTTCCTTCTGCGGTGTTTACTCCTGATGTATTTCTGGAGAGGAATCACATGTTCCTTTTGCACTCACTTTGCTCAGCTGAATGAGCCTCTGTCTTCTAGTCTTTCTTGCATGAGAATATTTTGCCAAAACCCAAAACTCAAGCCATCTCAGCCCATTTCTCTCTACCTGTTCCAATGTGAATATTTTCTTGACCCAGACATGGAAGCTACGATTCCACACCATTTCCTACCACTTTCATGTACAGGGGCACCAATATTTTCCCGCTTCTACTGGAAATACCTCTCCCAATGCATCCTCAAAATGCACACTTTTGTGGTTTACAATCATTCTGAGATGAACTACTGCTCCACAAACTTTACTACCACCTTTCCAATACTCAGCTACCAATACAGTATATAAAGACTTCTATCTGTTACATATACATTGCAGTATGTATTTTTCTAATTCATCTCCACATGTTTGCCTTCCATTTGTGGAAAACTGCATTTCATCCCATTTCATTTGTCCTAGCCCTCAAGGTCATCCACTTTTCCTGGATGATTTCCCAAACTTCCTCTGTCAGGACAATGCCTCTCAGCATCATGGCATCAGCAAATTTTAAATTCATGAGCACACTGCTACGATTTGTGCCAAAGCCCTTTCTGAAAATTAAAAAAGACCAGTTCGTAAGAGTGAGAGCTGAAGATTTCTGCATGTAAGCCCATTGCAGCAACCCAGCCCTTGCCACCTCTCTTGACGCCAGCCCCTGCTCACTTTCCAATTCCTTTACTAAAACCCATCTTCTCCATCTTAATAGCTCTCTGCATGGACTGCATCAAATCATTCACTCAAGTCCAAATAGATGAAAGCCACTGAATTTCCTTGGGGTAGAAAATCGGTTATCTTATCAAAAAGTTATTAGATTAGTCTGGCAAGATCTATCTTTAGAAAATCTGTGTCACATTTTATCCCATTTTTCCCTCAACAACATGTCTTTAATCAGTCTTTGCTTGAAAAAACATTCGAAGGCCTTGCACTAACAGCCTGGAATTTTCCTCGGATCATTTTTCACCCTTTTCAAATGTTGGGCATTACTATTATTAATCCTTAGAGTTATGGCACCACTCCGGGCTTTGTTAAAAATATTTCCCTCTGACCCTCTGATTTTGCGAGGCAGCTCTTTCTCATTGCTGGGATAGAGGTTATCTGCTCACCCCAATTTGAGTGCATTAAGCTGCATAATTTGCTCTCCTTTTGATTACTGTTTTTCCATTTTCATAACCTTATTGCTATTATTTATTTTTCCTTTCCTCACAGAATTTTCTTCCTGAAAGCAGAGGCAAAGTATTTCACTTAAGTTTTTGGGTGATGGCCTCTGTTGGCACTGATGCACACCCCTCACAGGTGCTTCCTCAAAGCCAGCACTTATACATACCAATTTCAACTCTTCACTCCAGGAAGAGAGAAGAAAAAAGTGCATGCCTATGGTCAGGAGCAGAGATAGGACCCAGACTCACAGACAGGCAAAGAAGAAAAGAGATATTTGCTGCTCTCACTATACATGAGCCCAGCACCCTCAGGGAACCCAGCCATATCTCCAAAATGCTGCTGGACTCTATGAGCAAGCAATTAAAGGGGATCAAGTTATGGGTCTCCACCTGTGCACAGGCACAAGCCCTGTCATGCCAGCTCCTGCCCTCGCCAGCTCTTCCTTGACCAGCAGCAATGCTGCCACCTCCCAACTAAATTTGACTGGAACATAACGCGGGGCTCTGGCCCCACCTGCAGGGTCAGCATGCAAACCCCACTGCCTAGCTTTGTCTTCCAGCACCCCCTCAACAACCAGGGACTGCAAACAAGGGACTGCAATGCTTCTCATGGGCATCTTGGTGGTATTGGAGCCCGAGGGGTCTCCACAGGTTGTATGTTAATATGGGACTGGACAAGAAGGCAGACCCTTGTAGGACTCCACTCATGAAAAGCCCAGCAGCGAAAATGCCATTTCACATCACTGCCCTTTGGGTACAGCTGCCATAAAGGACTTCAGACCTCATAGAATTGTCCCGGGTTCCTTGTGCCATAGTGTGGCACCTGCCTCCAGCGTGTGGCTGTGGTGCACAGTAATGAATGCCACAGGGAGCAATCTACATTCTCCACTGCACAAGAGAAAGGCATGAGCTTTCTCATCTATGGATAAGAAGAAACCCATTCCTCAA
This sequence comes from Brachypteracias leptosomus, assembly GCA_013401335.1. Lineage (NCBI taxonomy): Eukaryota > Metazoa > Chordata > Aves > Coraciiformes > Brachypteraciidae > Brachypteracias > Brachypteracias leptosomus. The sequence goes on from VYZX01026072.1 coordinate 76,018, forward strand.
GACAATTGAACTCTGCTTCTGCTCCAAATCCCAGCCAAGAGTTTTGCAGCCTGCTGGGTAAGGGGACAGGGGATTAACAAGCATCAGAGGGCTTCTAGACACTCCCATGGATCCAGAATAATGCCCAGTCTCATGGGCAATGCTTTGGAGGATCTCAATGCCATGGGGACTCATCTGGTGTTCCACTTCATTCAGATGCCAAGAAGGTTCCTTGATATGGGCTAGGTCAGCAACCCCGCAGAGCATGGGGATCAGATGTCCAGCTAGAATGTTCAGGGTTCAGGAGTCAGAATCTCACCCTTGGACAGTGCAAGCTGGGATCTCTTGAAATGCCTCCTCCAGCATCATTGGAAGTACCATAAATGAAGATGCTGCCCACCTGATTCCTTTCAGCAGAGCACAGAGCCCTTCTCCAGGGCAAGGGGGCTGCTTGCCAGGTGCAAAACACCTGGGAAACGCAGCTTTCCCAGAGAAACCAGACAGAGGATGATCTGGAATCAAAGAGGTCTGAGGCAATGGTGAGGGTAGAAGAGAACACTTCAAGTAACACATAGGAACTATCCTTCACAGAGAGGAACTGCACTCATGTCTTTGAGACTGTGGATTTTTCTACAATTTTTGCTGCTTCTGGGTATCACACTAAACTAAATATTTCTTTTAACCTTTGACTGGACAGAAAATAGTCCTTTATCCAGTCACGTGAAGATTATTTTAAACAAATGTCCCACAGAATGGAGGATGTGCAAAGGGCTTCCTGTGTTTAGGTAGAGCAAGGGGAAAAGTACCCCTTGCTGATGTGATGAGAAGTAGCCAAAACCAGGCATCTGGTTTGCAGTCAGATAGACCCAGTACAGACTGAGAAGTGACACTATCTTATGACAGTAGAAAGGCAGGTCAGCACAGATTTTACCACTGTGCACCTTTCTGGCAACAAATTATTTTTATCCCTGATGCCTTCATTAATAAAATATCTAGAGAAAAAAGCAGAGCACCCACCTTCACCAGATTTATGCCAGCAGAGGACTACTTTGCACACAGTTCTCTGCTGATGACATCCAGCTGCCTCAGGTGGCCCAACAGGGTCTGGGTACAGGTGAAGCTTTATTTAAGTCCAGTCTGCTGCTAAGACAAAGAGTATTTTGGACACAACTTGGGCTTCCATCTCAGCTGTTGTGCACAGCAGTCAATTCATCTGTGAAACCCACCTCCTTGCAAAAGGTGAAGACAACTGGTCTATCTAAAGCTCCCACTCCTGGGAGAAGGTGAACATTTATATCCCTGCTCATCTTCCAAGGCTGGGGAATGGGATGTCTGCTGGCATGTCTACTACTGTAAAATGAAAAGAGATTAGGAAGAAGACAGGCAGCTCCTGCCTGATTCCAGCTTCCCTCACTGCTCCAGCCACAGCAAGAGCAGCTCCTCTTTCAGGAGCTGAAAACATTGCAAGAAATTAAGGCGACAGATTTTTAAAAAAGATCAGAAGAGGGGAGAAACAGAGGAAGTATTGGAATGAAAGGCAGGAAGAAAGAGATGATTTACAAAGCCACATATAGGGAACTTCACTGCTGGAGTATGCGATTGTGCTGGGAAGTGTCACACGAATCTGCTGGGAGACCTCTATGTTGTAGTTCAGATAAGAAACTGAACATTTGGTTTTTATCCGAACTGATCCTGAACTTCACAGCCTTTGAGATCCTGCCAATCTCTCCCTCTCCTCGTATGCATGTTTTTCCAGTGTGCAAACTGATTTTGCTTTACGCGTTTGCAATGACAGGTTGTGAATCAACACTGTGAAATGATGCAATATCACATGGGACTATGGGAACATTTGGGTTCAGGTCTCTATATTTTAGGGACTAAAGAAGATTGCTAAGAAAAGCCTAGAAATTGAACCAGTTTCAAGGTTCTACTTATTAAGCCATTTCTATAGAAGTCATAAAATATATCAAGCTAACTGCACTTAAAATCCTCCAGCTGTCATCTATCACACAGCTTATTTGAAAAGTCATCCCCTGAAAAGTTGTTGTAGTTTTCCTGCACTCCCAGTGTTTGCTTTTATGGAATTGATGCTTGATGAGGAGTTGATAGTTGGAAACATTCCCTCCCTAACGGGGAGGCATGAAAGGTTGGTACTTGGCTTAGCGGAAACGAGAAATGCTGAGGGTCTGCACCGAATACAAATAAAAAATTACAAGCTGCAACATTCCCAGTTAACATCCTGATGCCTCACATTACTCTTCAGTAAAGCTCAGTCCTTCCTTTGATCTCAGGATTACAGGCAGACAGGGTTTGACATGCTGCTCTGCAAAGAACCTGCTACACTATGCACTATGCTGGCAGTAGCCACAGACTTTAAAATGAAACCCAAAGTACATGGGCACACATTTGCAGACCTCTGCCAGCACCGTAGAATGAGATTGTAATTTTGGGACATCAGTGGGTGAATCCGGCCCCTGCAGTCAAATAAAGGTATATTGCAAAATTTGGTCTCTCTAAAATCCAGTATTTGTCTCAGGAATTATTTCTCTTTTCATTCCTACCTGATTAATCCCAGGCTGCACTCTTTGGGCTCACTCCCACTTGCAAGACAAGTAGGACAAAAGCAATCGCTTCTATTCTTTCTTAAATGAATTCTTGATGAAAACTTTAAACTAAGCATTAATTTGTTCCTCGTAATTAATAAATACTTCTGCAGCTTAATACAACTTTCCCCAATTCAAACTGACTTTGAAATTCCTGTAAAATTGTCTAACAGTTGATAGCATTACATACATACATATACACACATCGACAAAATACAACCTTAAGAATGGTATAGTGTGGTTTTTTAATCTACAAATACTTAACTGTATCTACCTTAATTTTTAACACACAAAATGTAGAGTAGAAACATTACTGCATTATTTGTGATCCTACCTAAATACTGGAAGAGGTATTAAATTAATTGTACCTTTTCAAAACCAAGTACTAGGTCTTCAGAAAGTGCATAGTACCTCTAAGTACTGACATTTCAGTAGGGACGCCGAATGCTGCACTTCTGGAAATGAGGGCCAAGATGGTCACACCAAAGAGAAGCAATTACAGCCAAGATTTGAAATCTGATTTCGCTTCTGAAATTCAACATCTTTCTTCAATTAAATATTGAATAGCTGTGACTATAAAAAGTCTATGCAAATCTTGAAGTATTATACTCTCTGGTGAAAGAGCATGTCAAGGCCAGAGTCCACAGAAGGCAGCTGCTCTGACGCAGGTTGTCACAGATAATTGTGTAGATCACCCCTCTGCTTTCTATGTTGCAGGAAAGAATGTACCTACTGCTATTATGAAGAGGCAGACTGCTGAAAATTTGGGTTTATGTACAAATTTGTGGAGCAATAGCAGTAATTTCTACTTTAGCAGATTCAGTATGCCTTTTCATATGAAAATCAAACCGAAGTATTTTCTTGACTCCAGAACAGCCTTAGATCATGTTTTTATACATATACACAATAATAAGGCAAAACAGACACTAAAAACAATCCTGGCATTATATACTTTAAGACTTCATTAGGAAACCAAAAGGTTGCATCTGATACATGAAAAAGTCAAATTACCTAGACTGACATTTACAAGTAATTTGAACTGATGTTAGCATGAAAAATACCATTTTACTGCAAGAGGTAGTCTTATCTATAAGTTTAAATGTGCCCTTTAAGCATTAATGCTGAAAGCAAGCCCTGAAAAATATCTGCAGCCCTGTCAATTACATTTCAGTATTTTATAGCACAGCAACGTGAAGCAGACAATTAGCAGAAGATTTCAGCCCCTCATTAGCAAGCAGAACTTAACACTAAGAGAGAAAAGAAAACCACCATATGTGCTCTGATGAGCAGATTACAGGCTCAATCCAGCTGTGAGATATTCAGGCACCCATTACCATGCAACCAGCTTATCCACAGATGTGAGCAAATACCAGGAGCCGATTTTGCAACGCGCACAGCGACGAGCCCGAGCATCCACACACCTCTCACGGCAACACCAGAGCCCTCTGCCTGCTCACTCACTGCCACTAGGAAAGAGAGACACGTTCTGCACAAGCAGCTGATTTTTTTTTGGTAGACTTACTTTAACTGTCGAGGTTCGCAGTCAACTCCCGGCAGCAGGAGCCTCGCTGCCTGCCGTACGTCATCGCTGTCCACCGAGAAGCTGCGCCGGTGCCCCGCATGAGCCACAGCAACCCGAATCCACTCCATCAGGGGAGGCAGCACGATGAATGGCCTGGGAAAGCACACAGACATGAATGCTACAGTACCCTAGCATCTAAATAACAGGTATACAGAGAGAGAGGGCAAGGGGGGTGTATAGTGCATGTGTAGATATGTGTGAGAATATATATATATACAGAGAGAGAGAGAGAGGAAGCAAGCAAAATGAAAGCATGGCAGAACAACCCGGCTCAGCAAATTTCAAGCAGGTCTATATCAAGATATCTCACCCTATCTCCAGAGCAGCATTATTTGAAGAGCAAGATTTATAAGCCAAGCTCATTTATGGGGCTCCTGTGAGGTCAGTGCACCCGACTGGCAAGTCCTCCCTTTCCCCCCTTCCATCCCCCACCCCCCATTCTTCACATAGCGTATCCTGAAAAGAGGACAGGAGCCTGGCACAGGACCATGTCTTGCTCTGGCTGACACACCGGGCTGGGTACACTCCCCTGCCACTTTGCAATAGGGTCAGGAGAATGAACCGGGGCAAAGAGAGGAGATGCCCCCACCCCAGGATGCCAGGTGAGAGGTGATGTGTGAGGAAGTCACCAGTATCTCCTGCTAATGCCACGCGTGCCTTGTGCTCAGCGCTGAAAGCAGGGACCTTTGCAGCTGATGCCACTTTGTTGTGGAAGTTACTGGCGAGCACCGTCAGAAATCACACTGCTTAGTTTAGCAGTGTCAAACTGCCATACCTTTGGGTACCTGCTGTTCTATCACTTGAGCAAAAATACACAAAACCACCCCAAAAAGTGGGTGGTGGGACTCTGGGCCACAGCTCCCACTTGAGCAAAGTGTAGACACTCTGAGACAGGGTCGTTCACGCCACAAGACCTGGACAGCCCCATGTCCTAGCAAGAGCTGCCCCAACTTGCCCCATCTATGCTAAAAATTATTTGGGGACCAAGAAAAAAATGCTAAACCTTAAATGAGAACCATAGCTTCAAGCCCCAGTTTGGAGCTAAAATAAATAAATAAATAAATATCTGCAGATGAACATCTTGGAAGGTCGCTGCCTGTTAGGTCAAGGTGGACAAAATCCCCAGAGCAACACAGGCTGCTGCAACTGTCCTCCCAGGCCTAACAGGTTTTTGTGCCCAATTCATCACCTGGCTGGGCTGTCCAAAATGGGTGTCTCCACAGGAGACAAAATCTGTATGGTGAAGGATAGAAGAAAATCCCTCTTTATAAAAATACGCTACAAAATTTTAAAAACTGTAAAATAATAAATCTGTCCAGAGCTACTTGAAAACTATGCTGAAGGTCTTGTATTTAGTCAGGACTGGTGAAAAAGATTTAGAGACAGTGAAAGATGAGATTAAACTTGTAAATGACTACTGTCCTGAAGGAATGTTTGTAATTAACCTGTTCTTACCACCTTCTTCTGAAGCTTTTTTTCTCTCATTTCTTAGGTGCCTCCCTTTCCCCTCCTCTTTAACTGTATATCCCCCTCTCTTAGGTCAGTATATCATCCTAGTACTGGAAATGTTCCTTTTAGCGCAGCATCATCCCCTACTTTTGCTCCCTTCACTTCTCCTGCTCCTTTTCATTTGATATTGCTTTCCCTTACTTGCCTTCCCTTTTGGGGTCCCTTTTCCAAAAGGGGAAAAAAAGTCTGGATTAGGAGCCCAGAAGGCAAATACTTTACATTTTAAATATCTAACTTTACCCCAAAAGGATCTGCCCGGAGAAAAAATGTTTAAGAAGATATTGATTCTGGAATATCCTTTTCTATTTATAGCTTTTTATGCCATTTATTTCTCTTTTGAAGACTTGACGTTACATAGCTCTGATATTAATATTCTTGAGGAGGGATGAGATATTTCACAAGTACCGAAGGACAGAGAAGCCCTGAGGCCACTAACTCTCCCAGGGACACTGGGTTCCCAAATCTCACAGGTGCATAAATGAACAACCTCCTTTTGAAATATGACATCTTTGGATGACTTGCAACTTTTATCATTATTCTATGCAAACACATTGTTGTCACCTCAAGACCAGGCTGCATTTGTTTCCAAGGCTTTTTGCTTTCCTTAGGCCTGCTGCAGCCACATAAGGAAGCACATAAGGACAGAACATCTTCTCCCACAGCTACTGTGGGAAGACTTCCATTTATTGTGAAGGCGGTGGTGGTCAGAGGAGGAAGAGGGGAGAAGCAGGGGTGTGTCTGCTCCTGGAAGGTGACCTGCTTCCCAGGTCACCCATGACATGTGTTGTCAAAGCAGAAGGGACACTCTCACATGGTGTTAAGTAGCTGGTGATAAGTGATCAGTGGGAGTTGTCTTCATCACTTGCTGAGCAAACAGCAGAAAGGGAGCTGCAAATCACACTAGAAGTGTAAAAATGCATGTAGTTACCCACAAAACCTGGGCAACTCAATTCTAGTCTATAGTGTCCATGAGCGAATGCGTCAGAGAAGTGAAGACAGGCTTGTACGGAGCCCTCCTATAAGATCTGCTGGGCGAACAGAAGAGCAGAGGGCCAGGCCTGAACAGTGGAAGGATTTTCTCTAAAGGCCCATTTTAGTCCATACATGAGGATATGGAGTTCACTCAGAATATATTACATTTCTTTTTCTGAGGCAAAAAAACCCCATCACTGCATATCTGAGCATGTAATGGTATTTGGATTTTGAGAAGAGAACCAAATATGGTTGAGTGCAATAGGTTAAAAATACCCTTTAAGACTGTATGCACCATATGAAGGAGATTTATTTGCTTTTTTTTTTAAAATGCCATTTGTGTGCCAAAGGAGGAAGAGGAACGCAAAGTTATAGGGAGGTGACAACCTATAAGACAACATGACATCAGCAAGAGATATTTCACTTTTCAAATAACACCATGCAAAAATGGGTCCGGCGAATGCATCCCGTCATGGGTGTATACATTCATTTTTCTCTGCTTTACAAAGGCAGGTAACAACCAGGAGGGTTTGGTACTTTTGTGTTACAGAGCAGACATATAGCAGAAAAGTCACCCAGTTCTGTTTGGAAGCACACACTGTAATTAAATTAATCTAACCACAGTAGGAATGTGCTGGGGTGCCTGAAGGACATGGACTGAAGGACTGTTGTGCCAGTCAGAAAGGC